>PVIH01013396.1:0-58613 GCA_004025045.1 Sigmodon hispidus
AACTTGGGGCTGGAGAGATGGCTCAGAGGTTAAGAGCACTGACTGTTCTTCCAGAGGACCTGAGTTCAATTCTCAGCAAAACCACATGGTGGCTCACAACCATCTATGATGAGGTCTGGTGCCCTCTTCTGTAAAACTGTATGCATAATAAATAAATAAATCTTAAAAAAAAAAAAAACTAAATGGAGCCCTGGTGGTAGTGGCACAAGCCTCGGTAGGCAGAGGCAGGTGGAACTCCGTGAGTTCGAGGGCAGCCTGGTCTACAGGACTACACAGAGAAACCCTGTCTGAGGGAAAGAAACAAAAAGCTAAGAGGAGCCGTAGGCGTGTGACCGACTCCGCCCCGTGCATAACTTAGGTCCGCAGCTTGGTGCTGAAAACGGTGGAGGCCAGGCTTCAGGCCTCAAGGGCCTCACTCTGAGTGTGGACGAGGGCACTACGGGAGCCTCTCCTTAGGATTCACGGAGGGGCGTGGCCTCCTTGAGCGTGTTTCCTGAGAAGCTTCGAGCATTCCTAAGGGGAAGGCAGAAGAGCCCAAGCTTTAGCTGCTCGCGAGGGGGCGGGGCCTCCTCCCGCGGGGGCTCCTGGGAGGCCGTGAGGCTCATGAGGGGCGGGCCAAGAGCCGCGGCTTCTTGCCATTGGTGAGGGGGCGGAGCCTCCTCCCGCGGGGGCTCCTGGGAGGGGAGGACCGAAGAGTCGAAGCTTCTTGGTATTCATGAGGGGGCGGGGCTTCCTCCCGCTGGGGCTCCTGGGAGAATTCTAAACTATACTTGAGGCACGGGGGGCGCCCGAGAGCTGAGGACGCGGCTCCGGAGCGGAGCGGGGCGGAGCGGAGCGGAGCAGAGGAGGAGCCTCCCTATCCTCAGGCGGGAAACCCTGAGGAGATTTTCTCTCTTAAGTATTGTGAAAATGGGGCTGGGGGGTTAAGACGACTAGATCCCACTCTCCTGTGATACTGTAGCCGGAAAACTGTGGAAATCTGTGGTAAAAAGTGTTTTATTTTCCCCAAGCCTTTCTTGTGGAAATAATTCCGTGGTTTTTAGCATCTCCTATTTGATTTTAATATTGGCCAATGTCTTCCATGGTCCCCCCCCCCCCCGATGACCTCTTTGGAGGCGTTTAGGGCTGACATCGGAACGTTAAAACAAATGCCGATATTTTGCTTGGTCCCCACACACACACCCGGAAGGGGATGTGGGTACAGGGACGAGGTGCAGGCCCTAGACCCTCCTGTCATTAGTGGGCGGGACGCGCGTTTGAAGGCTGAGTGAGGCCGGAGGTTCAAGAGTTCGAGGCCAGCAATCCAAGAGGCGGGGAAAATCTTACTGTCATTTGGAATTTTGAGCTTCGTACCCTAGAAAGCTAAGAGGAAGCTAGAAATAGTCTGGTGGATACCGTTAGTATTTTCACAAAGATCTGCCTTCCTCCTCCTGAGTGAGGAAAAGAAGAGATTTAAGGTTTGGGGTTTTTTGTGTATGCATGTGTTTCCCTGGCTGGATTGGAATTCAGGACAGGGTGGCCTCGAACTCAGAGGTCCGCCAGCCTCTGCCTCCTGATGCTGGAATTAAAGACTTGAGCCCTGACTGCTTGGTTGAGAATTAAGTATTGGAATAACTGGGGCCAGTTATTTTTAGTCCTTCAGACATTCAAATGAAAAATTGTACATGCACGTACGTCAACATCCTTAGTGGATTATAAAGACCCCTCAGAAGAGGTAGTCAATGAGTCTTACTAGGGTAGAAGTTTCTGGAAGAAGAAGCACAAATCAGAAACTAGGTCAAATTTATATTTTAAATTAAAATTCTGTTAAAAGTTAAAATTAAGTTGGGCAGTAGTGACACATGCCTTTAATTCCAGCACTGGAGAGAGGCAGAGGCAGGTAAATCTCTGTGAGTTTGAGGCCAGCCTGGTCTACAGAACGAATTCAAGGTAAACTAAGGCTACCTAGAGAAACTCTTTCTAGAAAAACAAAAAAGTGAAATTTAAAGCAACCTTGTTGATTAATTCAATCAGAATTCTTTTTTTTTTTTTTTTAAGATTTATTATGTATACGGTATACAGAAGAGGGTACCAGATGTCATCATGGATGGTTGTGAGCCACCATGTGGTTGCTGGGAATTGAACTCAGGACCTCTGGAAGAGCAGTCAGTGCTCTTAACCTCTGAGCCATCTCTCTCGCCCAATCAGGATTCTTTCACTTGGAATTTTATGAAGATACTAAAATATCTATCTTGTAGAAAAACAAATTGTAATAAGATTATAATATAGAATGAATACTTACTTTTAAAAAGAAATACATAAATTATTAAATTTACATATTCTCAATAATATAAAAACCAAATGCATTCTTTCACTCAGCTATATTTTATAAACATTTGACATATTGTGTAACTTTAATCATTATTTTTACAATTACTAATATAAAATTTTACTAAATGTGAAGCAGAACACAGTTATAGTTCTTTTGTTTTGTTGTTGTTGTTCTATTTTTTCTCTTCACAGCGCTGGCTGTCCTGGAACTGTCTCTTTAGACCAGGCTCGCCTCAAACTCAGAGATACTCCCTATGCCTCTGTCTCCTGGAGTGCTGGGATTAAAGGAGTATGCTACCATTGTTGGCTTTACTATTAGACTCTTAATGGAGGTTTAGATTACATTTTTAACTGAGAAGTAAAGTTCTTTGTCATGTTTTCAAATGTATAACTAATGTTGACATGATGTAAACTGAGATATAAGCTATTATGAGTGTGGTTTTTAGTTATTTTGTAAAGAAAGGAAAAACTGTATTTTGCTGAGCTGTATGGTAACTCTTAGATGGAATGTCTCAGTTCTTGCTTTAGACTCCTTCAGAAGACTTATATACAAAATCTATGGTTTCTAACTAGAACAGTAAAATGACACAAAGTCATTGCGATGCTTAATTTGCCTTTAAAGTGTTATTATTTAGTATAAGTAATAATCAGTGATTTTAATATTATATTTAGAAAATTCCCTTTAAGAAATGACTGTAAGGGGGCTGGAGAGACGGCTCAGCGGTTAAGAGCACCATCTGCTCTTCCAGAGGACCCGGGTTCGATTCCTAGCACCCACATGGCAGCTAACAACTGTCTGTAGTTCCAGTTCCAGGCAAACCCCAAGGCAAATAAATAAATAAATAAATAAATAAATAAATAAATAAATGTGTTATACATACCTTTAAAAAAAAAAAAAGAAATGACTGTAAAATCAGTTTGCATGGGCCTTTCCTAAGACTTATCTATAACTGTTACTAACAAAAACTGGAAAGGAAGAGAATGTACTGTTCCCCTCCTATGTAGTCTTATAACTTTAACTTTAAGCAAGATGCAATATACTTTTTATATCTTTTATAATACACCTATAATATACTTTTTATCCCAGTACTTGGAAGACTGAAGCAGGGTTATATCAAATTTTAGACCAGCCTAAGCCACACAGTTAAAATTTTTTTTAACTTTATTTATTTATTATTTATTTATTTATTTGCCTTGGTGTTTGCCTGGAACTGGAACTACAGACAGTTGTTAGCTGCCATGTGGGTGCTGGGAATCGAACCTGGGTCCTCTGGAAGAGCAGATGGTGCTCTTAACCGCTGAGCCATCTCTCCAGCCCCCACACACAGTTAAATTTTATTTCCAAATTTTTTTTTTTAAAAAAATAATTGATCCGTATAGAATTTCCATAATTTCAATATATTATTCAGCACACAATTTCTTTTTAAAAAATATTTATTCATTTATTATGTATACAGTATACAGAAGAGGGTACCAGATCTCATTATAGATGGTTGTGAGCCACCATGTGGTTCCTGGGAATTGAACTCAGGACCTCGGGAAGAACAGTCAGTGCTCCCAACCTCTGAGTCATCTCTCCAGCCCCTCAGCACACAATTTCTCATAGTAATACTACCAGTTTTAATCTGTTAGAAGTGGTACATTCAAATTGTTCTAAAATTAAAATGTCTCTTTTTCTTTGCTTTTACTGTTTGTAACAGAAAACTGTCAGTACTCAGTTTTAATGAAACATAAAAATATTCCTACAAACATTTAAAGCTACATTAATACTTTGATTTTTTTTGTCTATAAAAATTTCAAAAGTAAGGTAGGCCTGATGGCATATGCCTTCAATTCCAACACTCAGGAGGCAGAGGCAGGTAGATCTCTGTGAGTTTGAAGACAGCCTGATCTCCACGGAGGGTTCCAGGACAGCCAGCAAGAGACCCTGTGTCAAATAATAATAATAATTGAGATAAACTGATGTGTAGTGGGATCAGGGCCTTATTTACTTTGACTTAGAAGTATGGCTTTTAGGTCTTGCGGACCCTTATATGAGGCGTGGCATAATTCCTACAATGCCGATGATTGATGTTATATTGTAGAACTTTGTTTGTTATTTTGATTTTATAAGGTTGAAATTAAGCCCAGGGGCTGAAATACTTGGTGATTACTCTGTCACTGAACTACACTCTATCCCTGATAGGTATATTTTTATATAGGTATATATATAGGTATATATCAATTTTTTCTCTTTCTTCCCCTACCATGTTCCTCCATACTTACCAAAATTCATATTGGACAGTGAATTTAGGTTGCAAAAGGATGTATTTTATATTAGTTTATAAATCTCCCCATAAGTTGAACTATATTAAATCTTTTACCATTTTTCTATTTTGGTTTTTTTTCTTTTCTTAGAATATATTTCATCCAACTACATATTTCATTTCTTTCTTTTTGTTTCTTTTTCATACAGGGTCTCAACAATCCTGCCTGGCTTTGAACTTGTGATCCCTTAGCCCCCGCCTCTAGATTTACAATCATGAGCCTCCACACCTAATTTTAAATGTTTAATTTCTTTTTTTAAAAAAAAACTATTTATTTATTTTCTTGATGTTTTGCCTGGAACTGGGAACTGGAACTACAGACAGTTGTGAGCTGTTGTGTGAGTGCTGGGAATTGAACCTTGGTCCTCTGGAAGAGCAGTCAGCGTTCCCAACTGCTGAGCCATCTCTCCAGCCCCAAATGTTTAATTTCTTACTAAAAGTCTTATTCTATCAAAAAAAAAAAAAAAGATTAGGATGCCAAAAGGTGTTAAGGATTTTGAAAATTTTTTCAAATAATGCTGAGATAGATAAGTAGACTCCTGATGGGTGTACCCTAATTATACATCATAGTTAATATTTTGTAATGTGGAAGACAGGTGTTGCCCATCAAAGCTGCACCTCACTTGGTGTTTGTCTGGCATACCTGAGGCCCTGGGTTTGATCAGCAACACAAGAGGGGAAAAGGAATAGAGAGTGTAACTTCTAACTTAAAAAGAAAGAACTTTCTCATTGCCTTAAATTTGTTCTTTGTGTCTTGTGCTTTATTTTTCTAACCAGGATAAATCCATGAGATAAGAAAAGATGGCATCTAGAGTAAATACCAGTTTCTCTTTGATACCTAGCCAGAAATGTAAACGTACTAACCAACAATCCAGCTATTTTTGCAATACCTCTGATTTAGATCCTCAATTCTCATCTACGTTTGGAGATTTTAAAGTCTTACCATTGGAAATATTCCACACAATTTTAAGATATTTATCAGGTGAGGTTTGGGGGATAGAACTATATGATATAAGATATTAGAATATTATAACTTTCCCTAAGTATTGTTTGTCCTCTTTATTTCAGCTATGTTAATACCATTCAGGAATGTTAACATTCATACTGAGTTTATTTTCTTAAGGTCCACCAACCACATCTCTCTTTTAGCCGAGATGAAGTATTAAGTTTCCTTTCTTGTTCCCTTCTCATGTCTCTCTCTTCTCTCTATCTTTCTTTTTAAAATTTATTTATTTATTATGTATACAGTATACAGAAGAGGGTACCAGATGTCATCCTAGATGGTTGTGAGCCACCATGTAGCTGCTGGGAATTGAACTCAGGACCTTGGGAAGAACAGTCAATGTTCTTAACCTCTGAGCCATCTCTCCAGCCCCTTATCTCTCTCTTTTTTTTTTTTCCCAATATAAGTCTTTTATTGTCTCCCAAAACACCACAAATCACTTAAATTCAGGATCTTGTTTTTGGAGCTGGGAAACTCAGGTCTTACTCATCAGGCTGCTGCACTGTTCCCTTTTCTGACACATAGATGTCATCCAAAAACGTTCTGATATCCTTGTTTTTAACTGTTGTGGCTTGCTGAATCAGAGCCGCTGAATTTGAAACAAGTTCAATGTCATTTCCTTCAAGGATTAATTCATCCTTCTGGGCTTGAGAGACAGAACAAGCAATGCCTGTCCTCATCCAAACTCTGCAGATATATTTTTCACCCAAAAAGTTTCGGATTTCGACCAAAGACCCATTCTCCTGAATAACGACGTTGATAGGGAAGTGAGCATACACAGACCTCATCTTGTAGCGGAAGCCCAGTGTAACACCCTTGATCATGTTCTGAACATGACTGCAGATGGTTCTGACGGTGGCCAGTTCCTTTCTGTTACCCCACCATTTGTCAACCCGATGCCTCTTCTTTTTTCTGAAGAGACTCAGCTCTGCATTGATATGATTGAAGTCCCTCCGGAGGGTTCCTCTGGGGCCCTTCACAATGGCCGTGCACCCCTTCAGAGTGATCCCACATTGTCTGGAATATCACAGTCTGGTTGCTGAGAATGGTCTTCATTCTCGCAGTAGATGGGGCAAAAAGCTTATTTCTTTTTTCAAACAAAAAGTTTACTTAAGGGGCTGGAGAGATGGCTCAGCGGTTAAGAGCACCGTCTGCTCTTCCAGAGGACCCGGGTTCGATTCCCAGCACCCACATGGCAGCTAACAACTGTCTGTAGTTCCAGTTCCAGGCAAACACCAAAGCAAATAAATAAATAAATAAATAAATAATAAATAAAGTTTAAAAAAAAAAAAAAAAAGTTTACTTAAGATACTATATGAGACAGCTGGCTTGACCTTACCACGAGTACCGTTCACAATAATGTTCAAGTTTTGCAAAGAAATTGTATGCAGGATGCAGCACGCACCTGTAGTTTCAGCAACAAGAATGGGATGCTAAGGCAAGAACATAAATATTAGGCTAGCCTAGGCTATATAACAAGATTCTGTATAAACAACGACAACAAAAACCTGGTACCTCTTTGAGTGCAGGACATCCTGGTCTATATAGCAAGCTTTGTAGAACAATCCAGCCTCAAAAAACACAAACAAACCAACAGCCAGCAGGCAGTGGCAACCTTTAAATGAAGCAGGCAGAGGCAGGTCTGGTATAAAGAGCAAGTTCCAAGATAGCCAGGGCTACCAAGAGAGACCCTGTTTAGAGAAAAAAAAAATTAAAAAAACTTATCAAAACCCAAAACAGCTACTACTACCTCTAAGTTATCTGAATAGTAATAATATAGTAGCTTGATTGTTATTTCCCAACATGTTTCTATTGAATTTAAGACAATATTAAGATCTTTTAAGCACTAGATTTGTTTATTGTTTTTGTTTTTTTGAAACAGGCTTTCACTCACAGTCCAGGTTGCCCTGGAACTTACTCTACAGCTCAGGCTGGCTTCAAACACCTAGCAATTTGCTTTTCTCAGCCTCCCAAGTGCTGAAATTACAGCTGTGAGCCAACACACATGACCCTAGGTTTATTTTTAATACGTTACCCTGTAAGTTAATAGACTATACTAATGATGATGCTTTTGTATTTAAGTCATTTGTGTTACTGGTGAGTTAACATAAGTTAGTAGAGTTTAAATTTTTTGCACCCATATTTTATTTATCTATTTTTGTCTTGTTTTTGTTTTATTTTTTTTTATAGTGAAGGATATTGGCATGTTAAGCATGGTGTCCAAAACAGTCAGCCAGCATATAATTAATTATATCTCAACCTCATCTGGAAGTAGAAGACTTTTAATACAGAACTTTCATGATCTTGATCTGTCTGGCACAAAAGAAGAGACTGGTCTTCTGGAGCACTACAGAGCTCTAGGTAATTTATGAAATGCAAACCACAACAAAAATACTTATAACTATATCTAATTCTGTAAGTCTGGTGACTTTATAATATTTCCTGGAAAGTTTTCTTTTTTTGTGGTATTTTTATTTTCAGTTTTATATACTGAACATAGTGGCTCACACTTGTATTCCTAGCATTTGAAAAACCAAAACCAGGCAATCATAGTTTGAGCCCAGGCTGTGCCTTATAGTGATTTCTTGAGTTCTGGGTCAGCCTGACAAAAGTGTGAGACTCTGCATCAAAAATCCTATATAAGACAGAGGATATATGGCTCAGTTGATGGTGTGCTTGCCCAGCATCCATGAATCCCTAGGTTTCATCCCTCGCACCAAATAAACTGGGTGTTTGTGGCACTTGCCTGTATTCCCAGTACTCAAGAAGAGGAAACAAGAAGATCAGAAGTTCAAGGTCATAGTGAGTTTATAGCCACCTTTATAAAACCTTTTCTGGGAAAAAGGGCAGATACTTAACCCTAACTAAATTAAACAAACCATCTTTAATGTAAAGTGCCTGTCCTTGTAATTTCACATGGATAGTGTGTAACCTGTGCTGTTTAGGTGACACACCACTTTAGGGAATTGATGTTTTGCCTCTGCTCCTTGTGACTTAGAGTTTTTGTTTAGTTGATTGGTTGACTGATTTTTTGAGACAGGGTTTCTCTGTGTAGCAGCCCTGGCTGTCCTGGAACTTACAGACATCCTCCTGCTTCTGCCTCTCAGGTACTAGGATTAAAGGTTTGTGCTACCATGCCCAGCTAAATTATTCTGTATTTATATTTCCTTTCAACCATAATATAGTCCTCAAAAGTATAAAAGTGGTATCTCATAACTTTGATCCCAGTACTTGGGAGGCAGAAGCAGGCCAGCCTGGTCTACAGAGCAAGTTCTAGGACAGCCAAGGCTAAACAGAGAAACCCCTTCTCAAAAAACAAAACAAGGGGCTGGAGAGATGGCTCAGCGGTTAAGAGCACTGACTGTTCTTCTGGAGGTCCTGAGTTCAATTCCCAGCATCCACATGGCAGCTAACAACTGTCTGTAATTCCAAGGTCTGACACCCTTACACAGTTATACATGCAGGCAAAACATCAATTCACATAAAAAACAAAAATAAATATTAAAAAAAACAAAAAGAATAAATTTAGACACATTACTAGAAGAACATTATTCTCTTATCAGAATCTGTGATTTTTCTTTTTTAAGTACTCTACATAATTACAAATAAGTCATTATACATAATTAAATTGACCTTGTCAAGGAAATACTATCATTTTTCTTCCCTTGATATGAAATAATTTATATCTTTTACTGCATTTGTTGATTTCATTTTTCTTAGAGTGCTGAAATAAAATTCTAATTTTCAGTTTGACTAATGATACGAATTTAACTATGAAACTAAAATATAATTAGTCAAAACATGGCAATAAAACCAAATATCAGGATGTTGTTGGGATTTAAATAAAGATATGATAGTAAATTTAAAAAAATCTTGCCTTTTAGAATCACAAAAATTCCTAGCTTTAAAAAAGAACAGTAATATGTAAATTCTTCAATAATGGCTTGTGGTATAGGCCTGTAATAACAGCTAATTGGTAGGCTGAAGCAAGAGGAATGTAATTCAAGGTCTGCCTGTATTATAGAGTATAAAGCCAACTTGAGCAATTTAGAGAGACTCAGTGGCAGAGCATGCCCTGACATGTATGAAATGAGAGCCTAAATTCAGTCTCCAAAAGCACCAAAATAATTAATAAATAATGGGGGCTGGAGAGAACACTCAGAGATTAAGAGCACTGGTTATTCTGGGGAACCTGAGTTCAGTTCCCAGCACCCACATGGCAGCTCACAATTGTAACTTCCGTTCCAGGGGATCTATCACCTTCTATGATTTCTTCAGGCACATATATACATGCAAGGAAAGCATACAAACAAATAAAGAAATCTATTTTAATAATTTATTTATTTTTATGTGATTGTTGTTTTGCCATGAGTGTTGTGCCTCCTAGGACTGGAGTTACAGACAGTTGTTAGCTGCCATGTGGATGCTGGGAATTGAACCCAGGTCATCTGGAAGAACAGTCAGTACTCTTAACTGTTGAGCCATCCATCTTTCCAGCCCCTGTAAATCTTTTTTTTTTTTAGAAAACAGAATTGGGGGCTGGAGAGATGGCTCAGTGGTTAAGAGCACCACCTGCTCTTCCAGAGGACCCGGGTTCGATTCCCAGCACCCACGTGGCAGTTCACAACTGTCTGTAGTTGTAGTTCCAGTTCCAGGCAAGCACCAAGGCAAATAAATAAATAAATAAAGGTTTTTTTTTTTTTTTAAAAGAAAGAAAACAGAATTTTTGGTTTCAGTGTTTATAAGTAGAGTTGGTAAAGCCTGGAGCTGAATATGGCAAAGATTTGGTGGTTGTCTTTTGGGTTTGGTTTAAAGGAACTTTTTTTTTCCTGATCAGGTTTTAGCTGCTTAAACAAACTCAATGGTATAGTAAGGGAATTGAACCAGTGGCAGAGTACTTGCCTAGCTCATGACCCAAGCTTACCCATCACAACACTGTAGAAGTGAAAGCAGTAGATTGAGAAGATCAAAGCCAGTTTCAGGTCCATACTGAGTATGAGGCCAGCCGGGCTACCTGAGATGGTCTCAAACAAATAAATAAACAAGGCCCTAGGTTCCATCTTCACCACATTAAAAACAACAGGAACCCCAATAATTATATCAGTAATCCAATTAAAAATATATAAACATTGATCTTAATACCTAACCTTCAAAAAAGGCTTAATTAATATATTAGCTTTAATTTTCCCTTAAGTTTTTTGTAGATACCTGCTATATGATTGGTTCTTTTGGTAAGTGTTTGACACTCAGCATTTTCCCATGGTTTTTTTTTTCTATCTGATCTGTTTCTGTTTTTAGATATTAAAATGGCATTTTTCAAAATCTTAACTTTGAAGATTATAAATTTAATTTGCATTTTCTACTGAACAGAGCAGATGGCTGATGTAGGAATGCATATGACATTATTTTACTGAGAGAACTTTAAAAAAATTGGTCTCTGAAAAAGAGTACCTGTGTTTAGAAGAAAAAGTCAGCTAAATACAAGGGTTTTATGGTAAACTGCAACCCTTAAAAATAGGAGGTTTGCAGTAGAAAAGGCAACCAGTATGCAATTATAGCTTACAGTCCCAGCTATGATATAACATGAGACACAATGCCAAAACATGAAAGGAAAAGAACTCAGACTAAAGCCAAAAACTGAAAATAACTTCCTGTAAGCAAAAATAAGGAGGGTTTATGTTTAAAATTCAATTCTGGCCATGCATTACCCAAACATAGCAACTTCTAAAAATAAACTTGATTCCTATAGATCTTCAGGATTATATAATTTTATTATGTAAAGAGTAAATGTAGAGAAGTGGTGATTATATTATATAAAGAGTTTAAAAACTGGAGAAAGTGGTGATATTCAAGTGTATCTTTCCCTACCACACATACTATTTTTAGTGAATGCCATTTGTCCTTACAGGAATGTTAACAATGTATTGCCATTTTAGGAAAACAGAAAACCTAAAGGAAATAAATCATATACTTCCTGTCAGTATAGTTCAAATAACATCTTAGAAATTGGAACAGTTTTTTTTTTTTCAATGTCATGACACAGAATCCTACACATTAACATACATGCCCTGTAAAGTATCTTAGAGAAAGAGAGAGAATTCAGTGGCTAGGAGTACTTGCTGCTTTTGCAGAGGACTAGGGTTTGGTTCCCAGAATCCACATGGTAGTTCACAACTGCCTGTAACTCTAGTTCCAGGTGATCTGCTGTGGGATATGCTCTTGTACACTATAAATATTTGTCACTGTAAATATTAGTTTAATAAAATGTTGATTGACCAGAAGCTAGACAGGAAGTAGAGGCAGGGCAACCAGACTAGAAGAATTCTAGAAAGTGGGAGGGCAGAGCAGCAGATGCCAGCCAGATGCAGAGGAAGGAATATGAGAATGAGGCTCTGAGAAAAGGTATCAAACCACATGGCTAAACACAGATAAGAATCATGAGTTGTTTAAGAGTAAGAGTTAGCAAGTAATAAGCCTGAGCCATAGGCCAAACAGTTTATAATTAATACAAACCTTTGTGTGATTATTTGGGACTAAATGGCTGTGGGTCTAGCTGGACAGGACAGAAAAACTTCTGACTACAAATGGCACCCAATGTGGGGCACAAACCCACAACACTGAGATTAAGAGTCTCATGTTCTACCGACTGAGCTAGCCTATGTGCAGGCAAAAGGGAAGAATTTATGCCTTCTCCTGCCTTATATTTCTTTTTCTGAGCAGCTATTTTACTTCCTCATTCAACATTCCTAGAGCTAGAATTAAAGGTGGGTGCTATTTGGCCTTGAATTCATCTGACTCTGTTTAGCTTTGAACTCACAGAGATCCTCCCGAGAGCTTGAGTCACCACTCCCTGACCTTCATAACTTGGGTCTTTCCTCTGATATTTCAGGCTATTTTTATTGAATGTACCACCACAGTGATCTAATGCCCTGTGCACACAACATATGCTGGTGAAACACTCATACACATAAAAGTTAAATAAGGCCATGTGTGGTGGTGCATGCCTTTAGTTCCAGTACTCAAATGCAAAAGCAGACATATCTCTATGAGTTCAAGGCTAACCTGATTTACATAGCTAGTTCTAGGACAAGCAAAGTTGCATAGAGAAACTCTATCCTCCCCCTCCACAAAAAAAAGTATATGTCTTGGAGAGAGATAGGGATTTAATCCAATCTGTATAATTTATGTAAGCAAAACTGACTTCTAACTTCTGAAATTTTAGATAGTTAATGACATTTGAAAACAACTGTTTTTGAAACTGAGTTTTTTTATAGCCATAGCTGCCCTGGAACTCAGTATGTATATCAGGCTGGCCTCAAACACAGATCCACCTGCCATTGAGTCCCAAATTCTGGGATCAAAGGCATGAACTGCTACTCCTGGATCATTTTTTTCTTTGATTATTTTTTTATTTTGTGTGTGTATGGATGTTTCTGCCAGAATATGTGGCAGTGTACTATATGCATGAAGTGCCCTTAGAGATCAAAAGAGGGTATCATATCCACTGAAATTGGAGTTACAGTTTGTGAGCCGCCATGTGGGTGCTGGAGATTGAACCCTGGTTCTCTGGGAAAACAGCCAATGCTCTTAACAACTGAGCCATCACTTTACTCTCATGACTTTAAATTTTTATTTTTTTTTTATTATTTTCCCTTCTCTTGGTTTTTCAAAACAGGGTCTTTTTGTGTAGTCTTGACTGTCCTGGAACTAGCTCTATAGATCAGGCTGGCCTTGAACTCAGAGATCCTCCTGTTTCTGCCTTCCTCCCAAATACTGGGATTTAAGGTATATGTCACCACCACCTAACTAAATTTTATTTTAAATATTTATTTTTTATGTGAATTGGTGTTTTTCTCCTGCATGTATAACTGTATAAGGGAGTCAGATCTTGGAATTACAGACAGTTGTTAGCTGCCATGTGGATGCTGGGAATGGAACTCAGGTCCTCTGGAAGAGCAGTCAGTGCTCGTAACTGCTGAGCCATCTCTCCAGCCCCCTAAATTTTTATATTTGGATAAAGAAATACAAAATCTCTTCCTATATTTTACACCATTTTTATAATGTTTTTCTTTGTTGACATAAGGTTAATCCCAAAAGATACTAGAATCTATATCTTACAGAATAAAGTTTGCCTAGTATATCTTTTTGCCATACTATATTGTATCTTTTTAAATAAAATACTCTGACATGTGTCTTACATTAGACATATCACAAGTTTTTGGTGTTTTCCAAAGTCAGATAGACATCAGCACTGCTTGGTGACTGTCATGCACTATACATTTTTAAGAATCCTTCCCCCCAAATATTTGTGTAAAAACTAAATCATAATCCACAGTGATACAGCATACTTAATTTTTAGGGAATGCTATGCTATGCTGTCTTAGAATATTGCTTTTAACTATTTAAGGATTTGTTATATTTGTTTATATTGTGTGATACTAGTTTAACTTTGTAAAAGTATGTTGCATTTAACTATATAAAGATGTGTTGCTGTTTCACCTTGCCAGCCTAAGGCACCTGATTGATCTAATAAAAAGCCAAATAGCCAGTAGCTAAGCAATGTAGGAATAGATGAGGCTGGCAGGTAGAGAAAATAAGTATGTGGAGGAATCTACTAGGGAGAAGGAGAGAGAGGACACCAAGGAGAAAGAGAGGGTGATTCCTGTGACCAGACAGACAGACTTGGAAGAAACAGCAAAGCAGGATTTACAAAATGAAAGGAAGGTAAAAAGCCCCAACACAAAACACAGATGAAGAGAAACAGGCTAAAATAGGCTGTAAGAGCTAGTAGGACAAGAGAAGGCTGAGCATTAAGTCTTCATGTTATGATTTAGGAGTTGGTGGTCCAAGAAAACCTGCTGCACTATGTTGTTGACAATTATAATTAATTGCATTGTTGTCATTTTCTCTTATGTCTTGTTTCTTTCTCAGGTCTACTATTTAAAAGATGCACCTTGCTGCTTCCCACCAAGGACAGACTAAAGTATATTCACAAGATACTCTCAGAAGTAAGATCATATGCGAGAATTAGTTCACATTCTTGATTTGCAGTAAATATAACTTACTACTAATATCATATATTCCTTATAAGCCTATTTTTTAAAATTTCTATATGTATGAATGTTTTGCCTGTATGTGTGCATATGTATTGTGTGTGCTTGGTGCTCATAGAAGCCAAAAGTAGGCATCATGTCCCTTGAAACTGGATCTACAGGCAGCTGTTAGTCACCACGTTGATGCTGGAAGTCAAACCTGGATTGTCTACAAGCAAAGCAAGTGCTTTTAACTGAGTCATTCTTCAGCCCCTTACCTATCTTTTAAAAACATAACTTATTGTAATCAAATGTTTCCTGTCCTGACTACCTGTTCCCAAATACCCAGCAGCTGCTTCCCAGTTTTTTTTTTTTTAATTTTATGTGCATTGATGTTTTGTCATGGATGTTGGGTCTTCTGGAACTGGAATTACAGACAGTTGTGAACTGCCATGTGAGTGCTGGAAATTGAACCCGGGTCTTCTGGAAGAGCAGTCAGTGCTCTTAACCACTGAGCCATCTCTCCAGCCCCCCACACAGAGGCTTTTATTAAATATAAATGGTTGGCCAATAACTCTGGCTTATTACTAACTAGTTCTTACACTTAAATTAATCCATAATTCTTATCTATGTTTAGCCATGTGGCTTGCATTCTCATCTTGTTTTTCTGCATTGCCAGCATCTCCCTGACTCAGTCCTTCCTCTCCCCAGAATTCCCCTAGTCTGGCTCTCTCTTCCTGCCCAGCTATTAGCCAATCAGCCTTTTATTAGCAAATGAGAGTAATACATATTCTAGTGTAGAAAAGAATTGTTTCACAGCAATTTATTTTTAACTATATATATTGTGTGTTTCTATTTATGGGTGCCCATAGAAGACAAAAGAAGATAGCATATTTATAAATTAAAGTTTTATCATAATTATATGCATTTAGGAAAAAACATATGGAGAAATGGCTCAGTGGTTAAGAGTGCATGCTACTCTTGCAGAGAACACAACTTTGATTTCCAGTACCTTAGTGGGGTAGCTCACAACCTTCTGTAATTCCTCCTGCAGGTAACCAAATACCTCTGGCCTCTTCAGGCACCCAAACATACCTACACACATACAGATAATTACAAATAAAAGGGCTGGAGAGATGGCTCAGAGGTTAAAGAACACTGACTGCTCTTCTAGAATGACCAGGTTCAATTCCCAGCACCCACATGGCAGCTCACAACTGTCTATAACTCTAGTTACAGGGGATGCAACACCCTTAGCAGAAAATAAAATAAAATAAAATAAAGTTGAACAGTGGTAACTTACAACTTTAGTTTCAGGATTTAGGAGGCAGAGGCAGGCAGATCTCTGAGTTCAAGGCCAGCCTGGTCTACAAAACAAGTTTCAGTACAGCCAGAGCTACACAGAGAAACCCTATCGCAAAAAAAAAAAAAAAAAAAAAATTACAGTATATTTTATACCATACAAGAATAATAAGGCAATTAGTGGGTGTTTTGTAATATTTATTTTATTTCTTTTTATTTGTGGCAGGGTGTGTATAACATGGGGTACACTTTTTTGTTTGGTTTGGCTTTTTTTTGAGACAGGCTTTCTCTGTGTAGTAGTTCTATTCTCTTAGAACTCTCTCTGTAGACCAGGCTGGCCTCAGACTGACAGAGATCCTCCTGCCTTCCATGTGCTGGAATTAAAAGTGTGTGCCACTGCCCAGGTGGCAGTCCTCTTCAGTGGGTTCCAGGATTGATTTGGTCCTTATTCTTATGGGACAAGAACTTTACCTGTTGAACCGTATTTCTCACAGCTGCCAAAGTTGTTTAAAGCAGTGACTTAGAGGCTGGGTGGTAGTGATGTACACCAGTCAGGTGAATCTCCATCTTTGTGAGTGATTTCAAGGACAGCTTAGTCTATAGGGCGAATTGTAGGAAAACCAGGGCTACACAGAGAATTCAGTCTCAAACAACAACAAAAACCAACAAAAAGTGTGACTTGGGGTTGGGGATGAAGCTCAGTTTATAGATTTCCTGCTTCTGATTTGTCCCCTAGCACTTCTTAAACTCAGCACAGTGGCACAAGACTGTATCCAAGCACTAGGGAGATTGAGACAAAGCACCAGAAATTCAAGGTCATGCTCCTCAACTACATAGTGAGTTCCAGATCATCTTGAGATAGGTGACCCTGCCTGCCCCAAAAAAACAAAAACAAAAGCTGAATGTGGTGGCACAGGCTTGTAATCCCAGCAATCAGAAGGCAGAATCTGAGGATCAGAAAAATCAAGGTCATCTCTGCAGTATAACCAGTTCAAGGCCAGGCTGGGCTATGAGAGACGTTGTCTCAAAAGTGAAACAAAGCAGCCCTTATGAGCCAACATGGAGTTGGCTGAGGAGTAAGATACTTTCTCCCAGAGGCAGGCTTTTTCAGATCCCATGGACTTCCTTTGTTTCTAAAGCTGGCTCCCCTCCATTTGGTAGTCTGTCTGAATGTGGCTGACCTCCATGCCAGCTAAAATGGCATGTCCTTTTTCCTTCTCTGTTCTCCTTAGCTGCTGAGATTTATAGCTTGCCTGCCCTGGGTGTTTTTCTTTTAAACTTTAATGAGATCCAAAAGAAAGGGGAAAAACAACTAATGATTTGGGTATTTTGTTAAAATGAAATAATTTCTAAATGTTAAAATTTTTATGTAAGTAAGATTTGAGATTCTTATTTTGTGTTTTTTTATGCTGGGGATGAATGTTGGGCTCCTTGTATGATATATAACTATAACTTATGTTATACCCTTAGGCTGAAATTGTGTGTGTGTGTGTGTGTGTGTGTATGTGTGTGTGTGTTGTATGTGTATGTGTACCTGTATGTGCATATCTTAGACACAAGCTGATGTCAGAAAACAATTTTGTTGTTACTGAGACTGGCCTTAAACTCATAGATTTGCCTGCCTCTGCCTCCCAAGTACCAAGATTAAAGGTGCAAACAAACCTGGCTCTCTATATATGAATAATTTGCCTGAGTGTATATAAGTGTAGTATGCATGTAAGTGCAAAAGTCAGAAGAAGGCATAGGTCTCCTGGAACTGGAACTTATGAATGGTTGAGTCATCATGTGGGTTCTGGAATTGAACATAGGTCTTCCACAAGAGCAGCAAGTGCTCTAATCTTCTGAGCCATCGTTTCAGCCTCTCCACTTTATGGTTGGTTTTTTTTTATTGTTTTGGGAGGGAATGGGTTCTTGGGAGGGGTTGGTTTGGGTCTTTGATTTCTGAGTTATTATATAGCCTTGGGGAACCTTGAACTCTATGTAGACTAGACTAGCTTCAGACTCATGGAGATAAGACTATCTCTGCATCAGTGAATGCTGGGATTAAAGGTGTGCAACCACACTTGGCTCCACTTTATATTTTAGAGACAAAAGAAGCTTCAGCTTGCTGTTTCAGCTAGTTTGGAAGACCTGAGAGCCCTGGAGATCCACCTGTCACTCTCCAAATCTATCCCCAGCACTGGGGTTATAGGCTCACGTTACCATACTCAACTGTTTTTACATGAATGTTGAGGATTCTGTCTGCCTCACAAGAGCTGTTACCAAAGGTGTGCCCACCATGCCCAACACTAATCTTTTATTAATAATTTATAAATTAAAATATAATCATGTCATTTCCCCTCTTTTCCTCTCAACCCCTCATATATACTCTGTTCTTTATCTCAAATTCATGTCTATAACAATTCTCTTGTTATACATACATACATACACACCTAAATATATACTTACTGCCTGCTCAGTACATATACTATTATTTGTGTATACATTATTTTAGGGTTGACCACTTGTTATTAGATAACCAGTTGGGTAGCTCTTCCCTAGGGAAGACTATTTCTCCTGCTCTCAGCATTCCTTAGTTACCTTTTTTGTGTAGGTTTGGGGCCCCAAGAGATTTTCCCCTTCCATGTCAATGTATCTATTAGTGTGTTCCTTGTTCAAGTCTTATTTAGGCAGTGATGCTGATGAGACTTCCCTGATATTTCTAGGAAACACACTGTCACAGCAGACTTCCTGTTCCCCTGATTCTTGAAGTTTTTCCATCCCCTTTCCCTACATGATCTCTGAGTCTTTGGTGCAGGAATTGTTTTGGAGAGTTATCAGTTGGGGCTAGGCACTGCAGAATCACTTATTCCTCTGCATTTTGATCTGTTGTGATTTTCTGCAGTGGTCTCTGTTGCCAAGTTTCTTTCTTTAATAAGAGCTAGACCCTGTCTCAAGATGTCTCCAGTAGCCAGGTATGGTAGCGTATGCTTTTAATTTCAGCAGAGAAAGGTAGAAGCAGATAGATCTTTGAGGTCAAGGCTAGCCTTGACAGCTATGGCTACATAGAGAAATTCTGTCCCAAAAAACAAACAAAACATCAACAACAAAAAAATATCTCCAGTAAACCTGAATATCAAGTAATTGTATAGATCCACTAAGAGTTGTTCTCTTTACAGGTTTCCTGTTTCAAATTCAGTGGCTGCTCAGCTCCTTTGCAATGTTTAGGATTACCATGTTATGGAATGTTTTTACAGGTACATTGTTTAGTGAATGATTTTGAACTGTTAACAAGTAGAGTATAGAATTCATATATACATTAATAGAAGCTCTTAAAGCAAAATAACACTGTAAAAAATTTTAAGAGTATGTTTGATTTTCTGGTTGGTGAGAAATGTTTAGCATTTATTTACTCTATATAAAGATATTTAATTTTTTTTTTTTGCGACCTGGGGATTGAACCTAAGTCCTATGCATACTGAGGAAGTACTCTGTCTCTGGGCTGCAACCCAAACCCCTAGCCAATATAAGAAACTAAAGGTGATATATGTGTGCATGTGCGTATAATTTTATTTATTTTATTTTTTGAGTCAGAGTCTTACTATATATCTGTGGCTGTCTTAGAACTCATTATATAAACCAGGATGGCTTTGAACTCAGAGATTTGCTGCCTCTGCCTCTCAAGTGCTGGGATTAAAGAGTGAACCACTAGACCTGGCTTTTTATAAGTATTTTCAGCTTAAATTATGGACTAGTTTCCTGAAATGTAACTTTAGAAGTCAATTTATTATTTCAAAAATATTTACTAATCTCCTATAAACAGATAAAAATGAGATGTGTCATTTATTAAGCCTCATACTATGTGCCAGGCACTATCCTAAACAGTCCTCATGAATTATCTAATTTAAAACTTATAGCTACCTTAGGCTCTTACCATGTCCCTCAGGACTGTACCTGAAATATGCTATATCCCAGCCTGCCAGCCACCAGCTGTTATGCATCCAGATTCTAGGACTTCCTTCTAACAGTCTTCCAAACAGATTTTTTCATTTGTTTTGTACTTTTTATCCTTGGATTAAGTATTAAGATATGCATTCATGTAACATTCAAGTGGAACAAAATATATGAAGTAAAGTCTTTGTTCTGTCTCCTATCTACTGATTTCCTTTCACTGAAAATAATCACAGCTTCACAATTTCCCTCATTCTAGAAGGAATCAAGTTAAATTATGGGGTGCTAGGATTGAAGATTAATTTTTTTAAAATGTGTGTAGTTCTGGAGAGATGCTCAGCAGTTATGGTACTGGCTGCTCTTCCAGAGGACCCAGGTTCAATTTCAAGCAAGCATATGGTGGATCATAACCATTCAAACTCCAGTTGTAGGAGGTCCTATAGCCCTCTTCTTACCTTCTTAGGGATCTAGTCCACAGATGGTACACATATATAAATGCAACCAAAACATTTATATGCATAACATAAATCTAAAAAATTTTTTAGTTTGTATTTGTGTAAATGCCAGGGTGACAGCTTGTGGGAACTGGTGCTCCTTTCACCCTGTGAGTTGAATGTTGCACATTTACCTAATGAGCCATCTCACTGTCCCAAAGATTCTTTTTTAAACCACTGAAATCCAGTTAATTATTTTAAGAATTTATATGGGGGGGTAATGAGTGGTGGCACACACTTTTAATCCCTGCTCTGGATGCAGAGGCAGAGGCCAGCCTGGTCTACCTGATGACTTCTATGCTAGCCGGGGTTACATAGTAAGATTTTGTCTCAAAAATAAATAAAGTACATGCTTAATAAATTTATATAATTGTATGCTACTTAAATATTCTTTTTACATGTTTGTATATTTTTATATGTTAAAATGAGATCGTCATCATTTGTAAACAATATTAAAATGACAAGTGTAAAAGTCTCAGATGGTCTACTGTACAACTAAGCCACAGTGGCTGAAAGATGGTGCAGTAGGTAAGAGTTCTCCATGTATAAGTGTGAAGACCTAAGTTCAAATCCCCAGCAGCGAAGTAAAAAGCTTCCATTGTCATGGTGACCTATAATCCCATCCATGGGGTTTACAGGCTACCACATAGCCAAAAACCACAAATTCTAAGTTTGGTGAGAGAGTTTCCACAGGAATAGGAACATGTAGAGGAGAACACCCAACATTTCCCTGTGTGTGTGGCTTCTGTGGTCACGTTCTTTCTCTCTAATGTACACACACACACACACACACACACACACACACACACTAAATTAATAATTGCTCTAGTTTAGTTTGATTTCATTTAAGTTTAAAAACTGAGTCAGAAAACCAGACCTAGAGTTCCATTACTCAGACTTGCTGCAGGGGAATCTAGGATTTGAGGTCCCTCAGTAGAGAGAGAGAGGTCCAAACCAAGAAGGCTACCTCACAATTGTCTGTAGCACCAACTCCTCTGGCTTCCACAAATACTTTCTGTCACGTGGCATAACATTACAGAGACACATACACATAAATCAAAATCAAAATAAATTTATAAAAACCTTAAATTTTTCTGAGTGTTGGTGGCACATGAACTTAGGAGAGACAGGCAGATCTCCTGCCTGTTATAGGCCAGGCTGGTCTACATAGTGAGTTCTAAGACAGTCAGCGCTACACAGAGAAACCCTGTCTTGAAGAAAACAAAAAATGGGGTGGGGTGGGGGGCTAGAGAGGTGGCTCAGCAGTTTAGAGCATGGACTGCTCTTCCATAGGACCTGAGTTCAATTCTCAGCACCCACATGGCAGCCCACAACTATCTGTAACTCCAGTTCCAGGAGACCTGACACCTACACAAAGTCAGAACACCAATTCACATTAAAAAAAAAAATAAATTATTTTTTAAAACTTTCTTTCTAACCAAGAGGAAGCAAGATTTTGGAGAATTTCTAGGTTGTGGTTGTACAGATTTCTTGTAACTTGAGAGTAAAAATTGCACCTCACCAAGGTCATATACCACAAACAGTCAGTCCATTTTCATTAGGAAGCAGTGACTTACTAACCCTTCCAGTTTGTGTCTGAACCTTTGCAATGTTTCTTCTGTTTTCCTCAGACCTTAACAGCGGGTTGGGATGAACTTGAGTGCCATCGTGTTTATAACTTCTTATGTGAGTTGACTAATCTCTCCCGTAAGATGCAGACTGTTGTCTGTAACAAACCAGGTAAAGAGCTTCAGTTCAAACATAATATTGTATAGAAATGAAATGTTAAGAAAAGGTAGAGTTCAAAAGTATATGTAAAACAAGTTGTGGAGGGACTGGGAGATAGCTCAATTGGCGGTGGGTTCAATCTCCAGTGCCACAGAAGCCAGGATACGGTGTGGGTGGGATCTGCTTCCTGCTGGTTGTTTCTCTGGAGAACCCTGACTAACACAGAAGGGACAGGAACAAATCCTAAACCTAAGACTGTTTCTTCTGGGGAAATTGATTGCAATTGACAAACTAAGAACTCAACATTTGTAATATTTATTTATTTTTAAAATCCTGAAGCAAAATAGAGAAGTGTAAAGTTTTGACTAAACAACTGGATTTGAATACTGTATTTGTTATTATATTTTTACTTTTCTGTCAACTTGAAATATTTCACTACAAAAAAAAATTTAACGAGTCAGGCTATGGTGGTTCACGCCTTTAATCTCAACACTTGGGAGGCAGAGACAGGCAGATGGCTAGCCTGGTCTACAAAGAGAGTTCCAGGACAGCTAGGACTACACACAGAGAAAAACCACCTCCCCCTCCAAAAAAAAATGATGGATAAAAAGGTAGATTAATTTCTGTACTTGCCTATTTTAAGTATAATTAAGTTTCTTTCCTGCTGAGGATTGAACCTATGGTATTGAATGTGGTAGGCTCTACCATTGAGCTATATCTCTAGCACCAGAGTCTCACTATGTATGTAGCACAGGCTCTCCTCTAACTTATTATGTAAGCCATTCTAGCCTCAAACTTACAATCCTCCTGCCTCAGTTTCCTGGAAAAGGCAGATTTAGAAACCCAATGACTTGGTAACACAATTTCCTCTGATCAAAAAACTTCTGTTAGCTTTCTTTTTATTTATTACTTCATTTTATGTGCATTGATGTTTTGCCTGCATGTATGTATGTGTGAGGATGTCAGTTCTTTGGAGTTATAGAGAGTTATGAGCTGCCATGTGGGTGCTGGGAATTTAATCTGGGTCCTTTGGAAAAGTAGTCAGTGCTGTTAACTGTTGAGCCATCTCTCCAGCCCCCTTCTAACGCTTTCTAATATATTCAAAATAAAATCTAAGCTATATAAACTAGACTTCAGATTCTGGTCCCAACCTACTTTTTCATACTCATTACCTGATGAATGTTGTGGCTCAGGGCTTTAATCAAACCCAGAACTTAAAAGGCAGAGTCAATGAATCTCTGTGAGTTTGAGGCCAGGCTGGTCTATATACTGAATTCCCAGATATCCATGGTTACATAGAGAGATTCTGTCTCAAAGATAATCAAACTTACTGTCCATTGTTTTAGTTTGACTTGAGTATATTGTTCTTTCTACTCACTGTATCTCCAATGACCTTTATGCATATGTAGCTTCTCACTAGGAACCTTTTTCATTTTCTCATTTTCCTAAAAAACTATATTGCTATTTCATGCTTTAAGTTGGAGTGGGGAGATGTAGTTTAGATGGTGATAGAATACTTTCCTAGCATGTCCCAACACTGAATAAAACTGATCATAGTAGCACATTCATCTCAGCACTTGGGAGTTGGAACCAGGTGAATCAGAGGCTCAAAGTTATTCTTAGTTGTATACTGAGTCCAAGGCCAGCCTGGGATACAAGAAACATAATTCAGACTGTGAGAGACCAGCTCCCACCATCCACTCCAGGGTAATAAAAGGAATGCCTGAGTATCGAAAGGATAAGAAACTTTTTTTATCTGAGCATAATTAAGAATAAATCTCTATCTAACTGACTAGTGAAATAAGAAAACACACATACCTTTTGATGGTAACTTTCTCTTTTACTTCTTAATATGATCTCTGACTCTTTGTCTCCATTTAGCTACTTATCTCCACATTGTTGCGTTCTATACATACAACTACATATCTTACTTTACATACGTGTGGCCAAGCAACTCTATACACAGTTACATCTATTTTCACATGTCTTCACCCCTTTCCTTTATATACATTTCTCTTCTACATGTCCTTTTATACAGTTTCATCTTCCCTGCCTCCACACAGTTACAAATCTCAACAGCCATGGCTATTCATCTCATATACATAGCTCTCTCACCATAGAACATTTTACATTGTTCTTACACACTTTCATACAGTTCTTTGCA
Source organism: Sigmodon hispidus (assembly GCA_004025045.1). Taxonomy (NCBI): domain Eukaryota; kingdom Metazoa; phylum Chordata; class Mammalia; order Rodentia; family Cricetidae; genus Sigmodon; species Sigmodon hispidus. The sequence continues at coordinate 24,270 of PVIH01013396.1, forward strand.
TAGTTCCTGTATGCAGCAACAACTATTTCACACAGCTTTATCTCTCACACACATGCTTCCACACACATGCTTCTTTTACACCATGCACTCACTCTGCTCACTCTCTCTCCATTAATTCTCTCACATCTCTCTCACCCTCTCTTTAGGCTTCTTCTTCATCTCTCACTCAGCACACATACACTCACATTGCGCATAGCTTCATCCCTACATTGCTGCTGCTCTTACACGCTCTCATTCATACATACTCATTTCTCTTCCTCTCTTCCACTCTGCATTGCCTCTGCTTCCTGCTTTTTAGCCAAACTCTGGACAATTATGTTACATTTTCAGGGCCCTACCTAGTCTCATAACACATGAAGTCATACAGTTTTTCTCAGGCTAGTAAGGTCACAAAGACCAGCCAGTGTAAACACTTGGCCTTGCACATAAATTTTTCTCAGACAAAGAATGACATTGAAATTCAGGATATAACACTAACTGTAGCAGGTTGAACCTTGAGTGGTCAGGGTATGTGCAGAAAGTTAACTATTGCAAAGTGGGTATGTCTCAGAAACAGCCTGGCCTTGATTTAGCAATAAACCATACCTGGGAATTAGTCTTAATATATTTTCTGCAGAAGCAGTTTAGTCTGTCTCAATTTGTTCTGAAGTTATTTGTCTAAAATTATTTGTCTTTGAGACTGACCACTATTCCTGTGTCAGTAAAGAAGAATATTCTGCTATTATTTCTGTACACCAGAAATCAATTTTCTTGACTATCTTCAACTATAAGTGTGTCCAAAGATGTAAAACACACTACCAATGGTCTGTGGAAAGAACCCCACAGCTGTTCTTATTAGGGAGACATAACAGTAGCACCCAAGAAAGTTACTGACACTAAACAACTGGCCACCAGCAGTCAGTGACCCCACTGCTCTGCCAGGTGGAGCTCCCCATCAAGGAATTATACATCTAGTGGGTCAAGTTGTTAAATAGTAATTGTCACCTGCTGTATATTCCCAGTGGCCCTCAGCAGAGACCCTTTTTGAAAGATAAGTAATAATAAATATAAGAAAATCAGGCCTAGCTCATACCTCTGATCCCAGCACTTAGAAGAGAAGGCAAGAAGATTAGAAGTTCATTCAAGGCTAGTCAGTCTCACCTATATAGAGACTTTGCAGTCATTCTTGGCTATATCAGACCAAGTCTCATAAAGCAAAAATTGGGGGGCTGGAGAGATGGCTCAGAGGTTGGGAACACTGACTGTTCTTCTAGAGGTCCTGAGTTCAATTCCCAGCAACTACATGGTGGCTCACAACCATCTATAATGACATCTGGTGCCCTCTTCTGTGTACTGTATAAGTAATAAATCTTAAAAAAAGCAAAAATTGTAGATGTTGACTTGACAAAAAAAGATGTTTGAACCTGAGTTCCCTGGGATTCACATGGGGGGGGGACTGATTTCCACATATATGTCATGGTACATATACACATAGGCACATAGAATTTTTTAAATGTAAATAATTTTTGTCTGTTTTGGTTTTCTTTTTTTAAATATTTATTTATTATGAATACAGTATACAGAAGAGGGTACCAGATGTCATCATAGATGGTTGTGAGCCACCATGTGGTTGCCAGGAATTGAACTCAGGACCTTCGGAAGAACTGCTTATAACCTCTGAGCCATATCTCCAGCCCCCTTGTTTTGGTTTTCAAGACAGGGTTTCTCTGGGTAGTTCTAACTGTCCTAGAACTCAATTTGTAGACCAGGCTGGCCTGCCTCTGCCTCCCAAGTGCTGGGATTAAAGACATGTGCCACCACACCTAACCTAGTTTAATTTTTTAAAACTGTAGCATGGTGTATAGACATATATGCAGTCAACACACTTATGCACAAAAATAAAAATAAATACAATTTAAAGAATTAAGCCAAAATTATAAATAAATAACATAACCTTAAAATTTTTATGGAAGAAAGTGACATATCACTTTCAGTACAAAGTATATATGTACAATGTATGTCTGCTCTTTATATTTATTTTCTTTTAAGCCCAAAATCTGACTGAGGATTCAGTTCCTACCTGCCACCACATACAGTGGGTGCTATGACACACCTGTAATTGCAGCATTTAGGAATTGAAAGCAGGAAGATCTGAAGTTTAAGTTTACTGTAAACCACATACTGAGTTCAAGGCCAGTCTGGAGTACATGAGACCCTGTCTAAATACATAAACTGGAAACTATATAATATAGATTCTGGTAAAATTGAGCAGGGATGTGACTAACCCATTATTCAAATTAATGAAGCTAAATGAGGAAAGTAAGCACAAGAAGACAGTCAAAGTATAAAATTAGGGCACCTTTTGCTTCTTGGTGACCTCCTGAGTATATGCTCAGTTTATGATCTCTCTTTTAACCACAGTGGATAATACCTGGCTCTGATCATTATCCAGTGTACAACTTACCTTTCTAGAAAAATGATTTACAACTTTTCTTCCATAGGAAGTTCCCGAAAACTAGAGTTAAGGATTAGACTGTTCTGTAGAAACGTCCTACTTGATCACTGGACACAACAAAGTGATTCTGCATTTTGGTTGACTCGAATATTAAAACCATGGCCAATGGTGAATCAGGCAAGATTGCTATATATTATCTTTGGACCAACATCTCCTCAAGATGGTAAGTACCAGTTTTTTTTTTTTTAAAGAATGTGTGTTATTATATACTTGGTTAATTACTTTTGCTTTAGGAAGGCTTTTTAAAAACTTTACTGGTTGATAAAGTTGGTACACTTTTAATACCAGCACTCAGGAGGTTGAGGCAGTAGGTGTCTGTAAGTTCAAGGCCAGGGGATCTACATATCTTTTTACCATTCTAGAGGCAGTAGGGACCTGGAAGAATGGATCCCAAGAATGAGGCAGACTAAAATCTCATGCAATAGCTAACTTTACTCAGTATCAGACAGTTTATAACTTTGGGGGTTAAGAAGAGTCACATGAAGCCAGGCAGTAGTGGCTCATGCCTTTAATCCCAGCACTCAGGAGGCAGAGGCAGGCAGATTGCTGTGAGTTTGAGGCTAACCTGGTCTACAAAGTGAATTCCACAACAGCTAGGAATACACAGAGAAGCCCTGTCTCGGAAGTAGGGGGATAGGGGTTGTCACATGAGTAAAGTGTCCCATTACAAGACAAGCCATAAATGGCAAAAACATGTTTTCCCACAGAGGCATATAGACAAATAACAATTGGTAATTGTAACACATTAGAAGTAAACTCACTCCTGTCAGCTACACCTGGGAAGAACATGAGGACACATTCTAAGAAAAATTTCATGGTTTTCAAAAAACTGAGACACGGCTCATTTTTTTAAAGTTTTCTCACAAGCACTCAGAATTCTCCTCATACAACTCCATTCTTGGACCATATTCTGATACAAAGAAGTCCAGACTAGTCAGAGATACATAGTAAGTGTCTTAGTTAGGGTTCTCTATCTGTAAAGAGACATCATGACCACAGCAACTCTTACAAGGGAATAAAGGGAGGCTGGAGAGATGTCAGCAGTTAAGAGCACTGACTGTTCTTCCAGAGGACCTGAGTTTGATTCCCAGCATCCACATGGGAGCTAACAACTGTCTGTAGTTCCAGTTCCCAGTTCCAGGCAAACACCAAGGCAAATAAATAAATAAAGTTTTTTTAAAAAAATAAAGGAATAAAGGAAAACATTCAATTCAGGCTGGTTTACAGTTTCAGAGGTTTAGTCCATTATCATCATTGCAGGTGGCATGCAGGCAGATGAATGAGAGTTCTGCATCTTGATTCTCAGGCAGCAGGAAGTGAACTGTGTCACACATGGCCATAGCTTGAACATATAAGACCTCAAAAGCCTGCCTCTACAGTGACACACTTCTTCCAAGAGGCCACACCTCTTAATAGTACCATTCCCTATGGGCATTTAAACACAGGAGTCTCTGGAGGCCATACCTATTCAAACCACCACAGGAAGACTTTGTCTCAAAAATAAATAAATACACACACGTGTGTAAATATGGCATGTCTGTGGAAGTCATAGGACAACTTGCAAAAATCAATTCTTGGGGGCTGGAGAGATGGCTCAGTGGTTGGGAGCACCGTCTGCTCTTCCAGAGGACCCGGGTTCGATTCCCAGCACCCACATGGCAGCTAACAACTGTCTGTAGTTCCAGTTCCAGGCAAACACCAAGGCAAATAAATAAAGGTTTTTAAAATAAAATAAAAAAAAAAATCAATTCTTACTCTATGCTGTGGGATTCTGGGATGGACTTGTATGTAGGCATATATACTTGGCCATGTCACAGGCCCTAGGAAGGCCTGTTTTTGGTGGTCTTTACTTAGCTTCATCTTTGCTAATGTTTAAAATGTGTTCATGGTTTCAAAACCATACTATGTTAACTTGTGCATACTTTGAGCTTCAAGACAGAAATTGTTATGCTCTGAGTCAGAACCAGGTATATTCCTGTCATTTCTTTCTCTCTGGTTTTCAAGACAGGGTTTTTCTGTAGCCCTGGCTGTCCTGGAACTTGCTCTGGAGACCAGGCTGGCCTCAAAATCACAAATTTGCCTGCCTCTGCCTCACATGTGCTTAAAGGCATGGGTCATTACTGTTTGGTTCCTGTCATCTCTTATTTACCTAAAAGTGCTGCTTTTCAATTTTAAACATTACTGTAACTCAAGGTTACATTTGCTACTGGAGGGAATTAATGATGTTAAGAAACAAAACAGTGGACAGTGGCCCAAATTGACTATTTACTTATCTAAGGTTTTTAGATTTATTATCTGACCTTTTATTTGTTTTTTTGTTTTTGTTTTTTTGAGATAGGGTTTCTCTTTGTAGCTCTGACTGTCATGGAACTCATTCTGTAGGCCAGGCTGACCTCAGACTCACAGAGATTTGCCTGCCTCTGCCTCTAGAGTGCTGGGATTAAAAGCAAGTGCCATCATTGCCCAGCCATAATCTGACTTTCTAAAAAGTGTGTTACCTAGGTTGTGCTTAGATTAATGTTAAAAGTTATCTTACATTTTCTTATTCCATTTTTATCAGTAGATGGCCACTTTTAATACATATTGGCTAGCAGCCAGGACTTTTATTTTGAAATAAATTGTTGTGTATAAGCCACAGAGAAGATTGGTGATAAACAAACAGAAGGTGATTGAGGTGCTCTGTTGTGATACAAATATTTGAAAGATGCTAATAGAATCAGGTTCCTTTCTAGAAAGATGCCAGTAGACTTTACTTGATTTTAGTAAAATTAATTATGGCAATTGATAGTCCAATCTGTATTCTGGGGTAATGTCATCTTTGAACTAAAAGCACTATTCTCTGAGGCTGAGAGCTCAGTAGGTAATTAATGTGCTTGCTGTGCAAACATGAAGAGTTGACTTTGATCCCCAGTACCCAGGTAAAAAGCCAAGTATAGTAGCTTGTGCTTGTAATCCAGCACCGAGAATTTAGCAATGGACATATCCCTGGGGCCCCCAGCCATTTTAGCCTGATAAGTGAGCTAGCACTCACAGGGTAGCTCACAACTATCTGTAACTCCTATCCCAGGTGATCCAACACTCTTGTGACTTCTGCTGGCACCAGACACATACATGTTACATAGACATATATGCAGGCAAACATTCCTACTCATAAAATAATATAAAACATCTATAATTCCCCCTCACAAAAAAATTAAAAATATATGTTAATATAGGCTTAATCAGAGACTTAAGAGAACTCTTTCTTAGAAGAAAGTAACATGTCAACATGAATGTGGGCTTCTCAAAGAAGAATTGTTGAAAGGAAGATCTACCAGGGCATGGGTACAGGCTCCTCAGGGGAGAGTCACAAAAGCACTGTTCTTCTTGTTCAAACTACTTCAGTTACTTGGTTTAGATATTGTTGCTGTTTCATCACAGTTAATGAGAAATTCAAATTTATAATGATATCAGAATTGACATTTAATGATGAATGTAGTGTATGTAAGTAATGGGATTGTGTAACCTTTTCCATTCTAAACAAATCCTAAAGTCTTTATCACAAGCCATTCTATCATAGCTTACTTTTTGTTTTAATCCAGGGCAGGTTATTTGGCAGGAAATGGTAGAAGGACCCACAGATGAATCCAGTCTGAAAGGCTTGGCTAATGCCATAAAGTTATTGTATGACACAAGTACCAAAGAGTGGACAGCAGATGATGTCATCAGTCTTGTAGATGAGCTATCAGGTAAAATATGTACTTATTAATATAGAGTAATAGAAATTTATTATTAGAATACAGCTATAAAGTTATATAGATAATTCTGTAAGTAACAAAGAGTGTATTAGAAATTACTAATTGCTCAATATGTAGTTTTTTTTGTTTTTTTTTTAAAAAACTTTATTTATTTGTTTATTTGCCTTGGTGTTTGCCTGAAACTGGGAACTGGAACTATAGACAGTTGTGAGCTGCCATGTGGGTGCTGGGAATTGAACCCTGGTCCTCTGGAAGAGCAGTCAGTGCTCTTAACCACTGAGCCATCTCTCCAGCTCCCTCAATATGTAGTTTTAAGTATGTTTTGTTACTTACTGTTTCAAAACTTTTAGTTTTGTGTTACATTTGTGTGTGTGTGTGTGTGAGAGAGAGAGAGAGAGAGTATGTATATGTTGGAGTATGTAAATACATGTGATTTACACATTTGAGAATATGTTTATCTCAGCACACATTAAAGGTGTCCCATACCTTTAATCCCAGCACTTGGGAGGCTCAGACAGGACTCACAGAGATCCAGCCTGGTCTACAGAGTGAGTTCCAGGACAGGCTCCAAAAACTGCACAGAGAAACCCTGTCTGGAAAAACCAAAATAAATAAATAAAATTTAAAAAACTGTGTTTATCTCAATTCCGAATGGTTCAAATTAAATTTGCTCTTTTGTGCATTTATATGATGCATTCTAATTACTCTTGCTCTTCACCCTCTCTTAGCTCCTTCCCACTCCCATAAACTCTCCTCCTCCCGTAAGACTTTCTCTTTGTCACGTCTTTTTGTTTTGTTTTGTGACCCACTAAGTTTAACCAGGGCTATCCACATGGCCATGGATGTATGTGGAACTGTCCCTTGGCTCCTGGTAGACTCACTAGTGGGTACACAACTGAAAATAATGGCTCCCATCCCATAGCATCCATCAATAGCCAAGAGTTCCCCAGGAACTCAATTTATATAATTGGAATTCAACTCCCCATTATATAAATATTTAATATTATTAGGTCACATCATAGTTTAATGAGTTTGCTTAGTCTCATTTTACAAGTTATTACACATATATACTCTTCTAGATTATATAAAAAGAAAGCCTTCTGCTGCTATATGGAAGGGGAGCTAAACAGTTACTCTGAAGTTTACAAGGGCTTGCTTTATCCTTATATAAGATGTCACATTGCCTGCTGGAGTTATGTGTAGAAGAACTGCTTTGGCTAAACTGTCAGCACAATAGTAAAGCACCGTGACCTGGGAGTGATCCCTTTCTCTGGTTGAATGCTGTAATTGTAAAAACTACAGCTTTAATCCAGTACTCATGAGCAGAGACGGCAAATCCCTGAGGCCAGCCTAGTCTATAGAATGAGTTTCAGGACAGCCAGAAATACACAGAGAAACTCTGTCTCAAAAGGAAGAGAAAGAGCAAGCTGAAAACATTGTTTCTTAGTATTTTCCCTGGCACTAATTATATTTCCAATAAAGTAATATAATAGTGAATGTGTTTAAAGATGTTTATTACAGCAATTGTGTAACTTCTCGTTAAATAACTGTTCTTCCTCTAATAAAAGTGGTTCCCCGGGAATGGCTTCTGGAGAATAATGCACGCCTCCTAATCCTGAGTGGGAACAACATCTGCTTCACTTTCATGGCTAGTAAAGCTGTGAATGGACGGGCCATTGAGTTGGCAAGGCTCATCGTCTTTTTGGCTTTGGTAAGTAAAAACTAAGTTTTTCTCTAACAAGTTATTTAGCATTCACTTGCCCCGGCAATGAAGCTGTTTCCCTAGTGCTTACAAAGTCCCAGGTCAGTCAGTCAGTCTCTCTCTCTCCCCCTCACACACAACACACAGAGAGAGAGAGAGAGAGAGAGAGAGAGAGAGAGAGACTACCAGAAACTGAGATTTACAGAAAATATTATTTAAAAAATAAGTATGAAAGTACATGTTTTGTTTTTGGATTTTGAGACAGAGTCTTATATAGCCCAGGCTGGCCCCAAACTCACTATGTAGGGAAAGGTGAGCTTGAATTTGAGTGGTGGGATTTAGGCATGTGTTGTCACACTCCATTTTAGTCATTCCTGAGCATTTCCCATCTGCAGACCCAGTGGAGTATCTTATGTAATAACCTATGCTACCTCCTAAGCTCTCATCATCACTGCCATTGTAAGTTTGACAGCTGTTTTCACCTGAACACTGATAGTAGTGCTTTGTGCATCTGAATCAGGTGTGTGAGAAAGAGCTGTACTGCATGGACTGGACAGTTAGAATGATGCAAAAAGTCTGCAAGGTCTTCAGCACTGCATCAGAGAGAAAGAGCTTCCTTCAGAGTGTGGCAAATGCCTTTGCCTGTGTCACCATGGAAATGCTGCAGCCTATTATGTCTGGTAAGTAAGAGTGTAGACAGTGCATAGGAGTGAGTGATAGTGTCTTCAAGTCTCAACCTCAGATGCTACTAGTTGGGCCTGGTGGTGCATACCTATAGTCCCAGTACTCAAGGCTGAACAGAAGATCTGAAGTTTGAGCCAATCTGGACTACATAGTTAAAACCTGTCTGGGAATTTGATTTTGGTTTTTTGAGACAGGGTCTCTCTCTCTCTCTCTCTCTCTCTATGAATTCCTGGCTAGCCTGGAACTCTGTATGAAGTCAAGGCTAGCCTTGAACTCATAGATAGCCAGCTGCTTCTGCCTTCCAAACACTGAGACTAGAGTCATACGCTACCATAATGGACCTTATATAAGTTTTTAATAGATACTAATTTAGTTCACTAGGTGACCAACATAATTAATCCTGTGTTTTTCTTAAAGCATTTTTTGGAACTCACAGAGATTCACTTGCCTCTGCCTCTGCCTCCCAAGTGCTGGGATTAAAGGCATCACCACCACCACTGCCGCCGCCTGACTTTTCTTGTTGTCATTTTATTTTGCTGCGTGTATGTCTGTGCACCATGTGCATGCCTGGTACCCTAAGAGTTCAGAAGAGGGTGTTGGATCCTTTGGAACTGGAGCTACAGATGGTTGTGAACCACCATGTGGGTGCTGAGGGTCTTCTGCAAAAAAGGCACTGTCTGGTGCTCTTAACCAATAAACCATCTCTCCAGCTCCTAATTAGCCCTGTTTTATAGATGAGAAAAAGAAAACATTGAAATAGCCTGACTTGCCCAAAGTCATAAATAAAAGATACTAAAGCTTAGGCCAATGTCCTTTTCTATTTTCTATCTAGTGTCTAATTTCATGGCTTTAATGGTTAATGCCTGACTTAGTAAAGATCTTCAAAAAAATGTCTTCCCTTTAAATATTATTAGAAACACTTAAAACATCTTACATTCCTAAGTCATGTGTTAAAATGTTTTTCTCTCTTCCTGCTGTCTGTTTCTGTGTATGTGTCACAGGAGAGCGCGATGATGATGACAGAGGCTTCCTGAATTTGTTCCATCTTCTGCATGCTCAGGCCAACTTCCATAAGGAGGTGCTGTACTTGACCATGAATGCCTCCTCTTCCTAAGTCAAGAAGCTGATCACTTAAAGAATGTGTCCCCAGATGAATGCTTAGGAGAGTGACACTTTTTCACATCTAAGGGTAGCACCTTTTGATAATCTAACTAACCAGAAGTTCCAGCTGCACAGGATTTTAGCTGTAATTGCTTCACTCTGATTAATGTAAAATAATAGGCAAATCCAAGAATGTGTTGCTACTTTTTTGGAAAACAAGTTCTGCCTCTCCAGGTGTTGGAAACTCAACATCAAACCAAAACCGAGTGTTAACTATTCAAGAATCTGCAGCCAGTTCAGCCTGTTTGTGTGGCTTTTTAAGCAAGAGCCAATTTTGCTTTACTAAGAACAGATTCACACTCATTAACTACTGTTATCTGTTCACTTTGCTGCGGCTGAACAAATATGTCTCAAATGTTTTGAGAGGATCCGTAATACTGTATTTTAGAATGTGCATTATGTAAGTCACATTCTTTACCACTTTCTTAGCATATGGTTGTAAAATAATCTTATATTTCATTTATATTTTGTATGAACTAGCAGAAAAAATCTAAAATGAGTATGTATGAATACATATATATGTATAGTTTATACATATAGACACACACATATATATTCCTTGCAAGACAATCATAAAAAAGGAATAGAGGAAGGTGTGTATATGTGAGCTACAGTCTTCAGATAATGGAATCATCTTGTAACTTCCCTGGGGATTAGTGCAGAGAATTGCAAGCAAGAGAAAAACATAATGAACATAAATAGCTCTTCTGCTGCCAGAACCGTTCACAAATAACTCCTCCTTGTTGGTAAGACTTTCTTCCCTTTCTCAGAAAGTGGAGTTTGATGATGGGAACCAAAGCATACATGGTTAGAGTAGCCAAAGAGAGTGAGGGGCAGGGGAGAGGAAATGGTTGTGGATCCCAAGGAACTCTGGGCCCATTCAATAGACCTACCACCCTCCTTCACCTTCACCTACTAAGAAGGTGGCTATAATGCAGGGGCCTCCAGAGCTCTTGCCTCCTCTTCTTGAGCCTCTCCCTTCCAGTCAAATGCAGGGCTTTCTTCATGCTAAGCAAGCATTTTACCACTGAACTGAATCCCTAGTCCACCATCAACTTGCCACTGGACTTCTCTGGCTTCCATTCTTTTCCATAGAACACTGGAAGATAAAAAAAAAAATTACCTTCACTGGCAGGCTGTAAAGAAATTCATGATTTTTAACATAAGGGCTCTGGGGGGCTGGAGAGATGGCTCAGCAGTTGAGACCACTGACTGTTCTTCCGGAGGACCTGAGTTCAATTCCCAGCATCCACATGGCAGCTAACAACTGTCTGTAATTCCAAGATCTGACACAGTTGTACATGCAGGCAAAACACCAATTCACATAAAATTAAAAACAAAAAAGAACTTAAGGGCTCTGAAAATAGGACTGAAGGGCAGTAAAAATTGTGAGGAAATAAAATTGTGATAACACCTTCAGTATGGAAGGATCAAAGGTAACTGCCTTTTTGTTGTCCAGTTATAATTCCACTAGTGGGAAGATTTTTTTTTTCCTCCAGAGTTTTTGAAGATTGAGGGGGGAACATTTTTGCTTTTATAATCTCATTCTTTTTCTTCTGCTCAGTTGAAATGATCTGTAACAATTAGCCTGGGCAGCATATGGTAACAGCAAATACCAGAATGCAGAGGAACACCTTAGAACATTTATTTTTTCCTCTGTCTCTGATATTCCCATAACCATTTTGGAAAGATTACTATTTTTACTTCTCAAAACACTAATGATTTCAAGTTGGCATTATCTTGAAAAGAAAAAATCAAATGTTACTATGAACAGTATTTTAAATATTAAATATTATACTTATTTATTTTTATTTTTTATTTATTTTTTTAGTCAGAGTTTGTATACATATCCCTAACTGTCTTGAAACTCACTCTGTAGACTAGGCTGGCCTTGAACTCACAAAGACCCCCCCTGCCTCTGCCTCCCAAGTGCTGGATAAAAGTGTGCGGCACCACAGATGGCTCTAAAGATTTTGACAAATTGATAATTTCACTTTATGGGGCTAAGAGTACTACTGGATGCCCTTACAGAGAACTTGAGTTCAGTCCCCAGCACCCATACAGCATCTTAAAAACATCTGTAACTCTAGTTCCAGAGGATACCATGCCTTCTGGCCTGTGCAGGCATATACATGGTATATTTCCATACATACATACATTCATTTGTCCATCCAGGCAAAACACCCATACACATAGAATAAATATAAATCTTTTTCTAAAAGATTATTTCAGATATTCTTAGAGAAAGAAATGTATCATTATGAAGCTTGCTTTAATTCCTTGAGTTACATAAGTCTCCATAAAAGTTATTTTTAGAAATTTTATCAAGCTGGGTGATAGTGCACATGTCTTTAATTCCAGCACTTAGGAGACAGAGGCCAAGTGAATCTCTGTGAGTTTGAGTTTGTGGCCAGCCTGGTTTACCAAGGGAATTCCAGGACATCCAGGACTGCTACACAGAGAAACTGTCTAGAAAAATAAAAAGAAGAAGAAAAATAAATTTTATTAAAGAAGCATGTTTTAATTGAAACAATTGATTTTCTGTACTGGGAATTGAACTTAGAGCCTCACACTTATTACATAAACATCATACTACTGAACTATAACTAGATAATTTAAAGTTTCTCTTATTGGAATTTGAGAATCTTTGCATCTTTGTTGGCATAATATACTGCTATAAATTCTCTTAAATTCACATAATTTTGTTAATCTTGATTATTATCTTCCCTTGTCCAGAATTTGGATCAAAAAACAATTTAGCCTATGACTGCAGTAAATGCCTTGTTTCTGTTCTTTTCTTTGTTCAGTCCTTCCTTCCTCCTTCACCCCCTTCTCTCTTATTTTTTGAGATGGGTTTCTCTGTGTAACAGGTTGGTTTTTTGAGACTGAGTTTCTCTATGTAACTTCGAAGCCTGTTCTGGAACTTGCTCTATAGATCAAGCTGGCTTCAGACTCACAGAGATCCTCCTGTCTCTGTCTCCCAAATGCTAGGATTAGAGGTGTGCACCAGCACCACCCAGCACAAGTTTTTCATTTAATTATTAATAGATAAAATAAATTTAGGGAAACCAATTTTGGTCTCCACAATTCAGTGATCTAGTTGATTGTGCTGAGTACTTTTGTCACCAAAAATAAAGTGATTTTGAGTTTAAAAGAGGGGTCTTATCTTGAAGGAAACATTTGTTCAGAAGTTTAAGTAACAGGTGTCTGGTTAACCACAAAACATGGAACGTGAAAAGGAGTAGACGGAAACACTAGGACTGACTTGACTAGCACAGCCACAAAAACACTGCCCACTGTCCAACAGACAGTCTCCTGTCTCTCTCCAAAGCACATCAGTTTCCATGGTTACTGCAGACCCAGGAGCCCAGGGTGGCTTTTCCTTTTTGCAGTGCCTCTTTTGACTTTGGCTTATAGGGTGGATTTTTCTTTTACATACTACATTGCTCATTATTGTTTCTGTATGTGTAACATAACATGTTACTACTTATAGAAACTGAAGTTTATATCTTGTGAGGACTGTTTTAATCGTGTGAAGCCACAGATTTCTCTCACATTGTTGTGGATACTGCCTTCTGCCCCCTCAGTCAGTAAGTGAGAGTTCATGAGTTCCAACAGCAAAGTATGTAAGTCAGCAGCCGCTTATAAGTCACTTGTCTTGAGCTAACTCCATTTGCACTTCCAGCACTTTATTGCTAGGGTAACTGTTCCTCTCTGGAGAGCAGAGCCAGCATGAGGTGCCCAGGAGAAGGTGTAATGGCAGAACCATTTTATGTCTAAGAAATAAACACTACCCTCTTTGTGGGATTATTCTCAAGGTCAGCATCCTTATGTAAATAGTACTCCATCATATGACTGCAGATTTGTACATGCCTTTGACAGCCTCTGTGCCTCTGGAAACCTTATTAGCACTCCACTAACAGTGTTCACTGTTATCTGAAAAGCATTGAGTTGTGCTAAACATTTTTGATACTTAATATTGTATTTGCTAAACTTTAATTCCTTATTCACTTTAAAAGATTAAATTTAAACTGGAAATACTTTGAATATGTTCAGAGTTTGCCATTATTTCAATAATTAACTTTCTTGAAATGTACTTCTCTTTCTTTAAGCTTTTTAATTTTTTCTCTTTTTAGACAGGGTCTTACTATATAGCCCTAGCTGGCTGGGAACTATGCAGACTAGGCTGGCCTCAAACTCACAGAGACCAGCCTCTGCCTTCTAAATGTTGAACTAAATGTTTGTGCTACCACGCCTGGCTAAACTATCAATTAAACTCTACAATGATTTAAAAAACTGAACTGTTAGAGCTGGTTGCATGCCCATGATCCCTGCACTTGGGAGGTCAGGGCAGGGGCAGGAAGATTGCTGCTAATTTGAAGCCAACTTGTTGTACATATCAAGTTCCAGGCCAGTCAAAACTGTATACACAGCAAGACCTTGTCTCAAAACAAAACAAAAGTGAGCAGTCTTGTTTTCAAACACCGAGAATGGGAAATGAAGCCAGCATTGTACATGCTAGACAAGCACTGTACCAGTACCTTAGCCCAGGTCTGTACCTCTGTGCAAGTGCTCAGGATGGAACTCGGGGCCTCAAGCATGCCAGACATACACTCTACTACTAAGTTACAGTGCAGCCCCAGGGAATTGTCTAAAACAGTGTTGCAGACAGTTCTAATGTATCTATCTTATTCTTAATAATGTAACATGCAAAGATTAATAACTTCATAAACTAGCATCTGTTCATAAATTGAGCAGTAACCTGTAGGTAGAACAACATTTTACACTGTTCTCTTTAATTCAAAGAAGTCTCCAAGCATTATTCCAATTGCTACTAAAATAAAGGTGTTACAATTATCAGTTTAACACCAGTTCCAAATACCTAAATAAGCAAATATTGTGTGTTATCACCAACTTCCTGAAACTGCAAGATTCTAGTGTCTGTGTCCCTTCCTCCTCCCTCCCTCCCTTCAGCTGGGAAGGAGGCAGACACAACCCAGGACATTGCCCAAGATAGCTAAGTGATCCTTATGAGATTTTAGCTGGGCATGGTAATGCAAGCTTTTAATTCCAGAACTTGGGAGACAGAGGCAGATGAAATTCTATGAGTTTGAGGCCAGCCTGTTCTAAATATCAAGTTCCAGGGTAGCCAAGACTATACAGTAAAATCTTGGGTTTTTATTTTTTAAGATTTACTTATTTATTATGTAGAAGAGGGTACCAGATGTTATTCTAGATAGTTGTGAGCCACCATATGGTTGCTGGAAATTGAACTCAGGACCTCAGGAAGAATAGTTAGTGCTCTTAACCTCTGAGCCATCTCTTCAGCCCAGGTTTTTCGGGTTTTTTCCTAAAGCATATTTAAATTATGAGGAAGTAGTGATTCTAGGCCTAACAAGAACAAAGTTCAATAAAGCCAAAGATGAAATAAACAATTTCCACACCAGCTATACTAAAAATTTTAAGGATAATGTTACTATTTATAACTTCTAATTTAAATGCTATGTTAAAGGATTTTAATTTCTGAATAATGCTAAATTCTTTCTGAAATTTAATAGATTTTATTCAACCCCATTTCAAGATGATAAACTTTAAGTTCACACACTCAACAAAATAAATACATTGAAGGTGTCTGGCTTTGCAGCATTTCATTCATCACCTTTCTCAAAATTTATCATTTTAGTAATTTTTCTAAAACAAGTTATATCACTTTTCTAGGTTTTTATAAAAAATATTAGTGTTGTGATTCTTAGGATGATATCATCTTATTTTTTCAGCATATTTTACAGTGATTTATATACATTTTACTGCATTGACATGAGCCAAATAGAACTCCCATTTTTTTTCTAGACTTGATGGTGCTGTAACAGAGATCTGTAAAATGTATACAAAACTTTATATTACCCAAATAAAAAATTTAATGTTAGGGGCTAGAGAGATGGCTCAGTAGTTAGGAGCACTAACTGCTCTTCCAGAGGAATTAGGTTCAATTCCCAGCACCCACAGGGCAGCTCACATCTATCTGTAACTACAGTTTCAGGGGATCTGACACCTTCATACCAATGCACATAAAATAAAGTTAAAAAAAAATTCAGTGTTGGGGCTGGAGAGATGGCTCAGCGGTTAAGAGCACTGACTGTTCTTCCAGAGGACCAGAGTTCGATTCCCAGCATCCACATGGCATCTAACAACTGTCTGTAGTTCCAAGATCTGACACCCTTACACAGTTATACATGCAGGCAAAACACCAATTCACATAAAATAATTTTTTTAATTCAGTGTTTTATTGTGCTTGAGAATGCCAATATACATGTAGTTTAAAATGAAATAAAACATTATCCAGCTAGACACAGTAATAAATAATTCATGTCTGTAATTCCAGTACTTGGAAGACTGAGTCGAGATGATTGCCACAAGTTCAAGGCCAGCCTAAGGTACATAATGGATTTCAGGTCAGCTAGAATTTAAACAAAAAAAAATTGTTTTAACTTTTTTCTAAATATTCAAGAAGCAAGAAGATCACTTGAACCCAGAAGCTTGAGACCAACCTGAACAGAGCTTGGAAACTATCTAAAAATAATAAAATGTTATCTGGGTAGTAGTGGCACATACCTTGAATCCCAGCACTCAGCCAGCAGAGGCAGGTCGATCTTGGAGGCCAGCCAGGTGAGTTCCAGGACAGCCAAGGTTGCAGAGAGAGACCTTGTCTCAGAAAAAACAAAATTAAATAAGTAAAATGTCCTTTTGGTTTGTTTTTTTTGAGATAAGGTTTTACTATGTGGCCAAGGAACTTGCTATGTAAGCCAGACTGGCCTCAGATGCATAGACCATCCACCTACCTCTGCCTCCCAAGAGCTGGTATTAAAGGTGTGCATCACTACACCTGGCCAAAGTTGATATCTTTTTTTTTTTTAACTTTATTTATTATGTATACAGTATACAGAAGAGGGTGCCAAATGTTATCATAGATGGTTGTGAGCCACCATGTGGTTGCTGGGAATTGAACTCAGGACCTCTGGAAGAACAGTCAGTGTTCTTAACCTCCGAGCCATCTCTCCAGCCCCCAAAGTTGATTTCTTAAAACTATGGAGTCAATTGATGAGACAGCACAGTGGTCAAGGTGCCTATCTGTCACACCTGAAGGCATGTTTGATCCTCTGGACCCACATGATATAAAGAGAGAACAGACTCCCACATACAGGCTGTGGTACACACACACACACACACACACACACACACACACACACACACACACACACACACAATTTTTTTTAACTATAATATTTTATTTTATAAATAGCAGTTTTGTTTTAAGGCTAGTCTGGGGCTGGAGAGATGGTCCAACGGTTAAAGGTCAGTTCCCAAAAGTCCACACTGTGACTCACAACCATCTGTACTCCTCCAGTTCCAGGGGATCTGATGCCCTCTTCTGCCCTCCATGGCTCCTGCGAGGACATAGTGCATGGACATACATGCAGGCCTGCAACACATACATACAAGATAAAATTTTAAAAAAAAATTAGAGGGTAATCTTTCTGTTCTTATGTTGTGCCCATGTCTAGAGGTTTATGTACCTGATGTATAATTGAGATCAGCCTCTGAACTCTTATTGAATTGCTCACAAGGTGTTTCAATTCTATATTGTTACAGACTGGAGAACTTCAGTTCATATAACTTCAGAGTGAGTTTGATTAGAGACCACACCATGAAGATTAAACCACCATAATTAACTCTGTACTTAGAGTTCCTTCCATTCTTAACACTTGCTTAGGTAAGGGTACAGAACTGGTATCTTAGTAGAAAATTGTAGTTTGGGCTAGTCATGGTGGTTCAAACCTATAATCCAATTCTTGGGAAGTGGAGGTTGTTAGGATTTCAACTTTGAAGCCAGCCTGGCTACCTAAGAAGACATCTCCCCCACACACCCCTGTCTTAAGAAAAAAAAATTAGGTAAGGAAAGAAAAGAGAGGAATTTGAATTTAAAATAATAAAATCATGCCAAATTCAGAGAAATACTCGAGAGGGGGATGTCAGGGTGTGTAGTTATTGCCTGAAAAGATTGTTTCTTTACCTCTACAAGAACGGGGCAAAGAAAACTTTGCCTTTACAATGCCCATTTGTATTATCAGCCTGTAAAGAGATATCAATGGAGGGTTATCCCACAGGGAATGTTAAATAGCCCCACTCTGTGCCAATATTTTGTACAACAGCCATTAAAAGTGACACATAAGCAGTTTCCACAATCTATCATTTACCACTACATGGGCGATATTTTATTGGCTGACTCAAAAACAAACACATTGAAGAATGTTTGAAGAAGTGAAAAGAATTGCTTGCTTGAGGATTACAAATTACTCCTGAAAAAATATAAAGAAGAGATTCTATTAATTATTTAGGATATGAAATAGGTCAGCAAAAAATTAGGTCACCAAAAGATGCAAATCAGGAGAGATAGATTGCAGACTCTTAATGATTTCCAGAGATTGTTAGGAGACATTTCTAATATACAACCCACTATTGGATAAAAAAAAAAAACATGAACTAGATAATTTGTTCAAAACCTTAGATGGTAATAAGGACTTAAGTAGTCCAAGGGAATTATCAGCTGAAGCTGAGAGAGAATTAGCTTTGGTGGAAAAGAAATTACAGGATGCACATGTGAATTGTGTAGATCCAGACCTTAATTGCTTTCTGGTTATTTTACCCTCTAAGCATTCCCCTACAGGAATTTTAATGCAAAGGGAAAATATTATGTTGGAATGGATATTTCTACCACATAAACCAGGTAAGAAAATTAAAGACTTATGTGGAAAAGATTTCTGATTTGATTTTTAAAGGAAAATCAAGACTTTGTCAATTGACAGAAATGGATCCAGCAGAAACTATTGTACCTTTAACTAATGAAGAAATTGATCAATTATTCACAGAAAGTGAACCTTGGCAAAGAACTTGCAATAATTTTTTGGAACAATTGACAACAAATATCCCCAAAGCAAAATAATTCAATTCACAAAGAGAACTAGGGGCTAGAGAGATGGCTTAGAGGTTGAGAGCACTGACTGTTCTTTCAGAGGTCCTGAGTTCAATTCCCAACAACCACATGGTGGCTCACAAAGAGCGCTAACTGGATTCTTCCTCGTGTTGTACAGGAAACATCAATTTCTAGAGCCCCTACATTTTATACTGATGCAAACAAATTAGGAAAGGCAGGTTACAAATCAGAAAATTTAAGTAAAGTGGCCCAATGTCCTTATAATTTTGTCCAAAAGTCAGAATTATATACTATTATGATGGTTTTAATAATTTTTACAGAACTTCTTAGCATAGTCTCTGACTCTCAGTATGCAGAAAGAGTTGTTTTACACATTGAAACTGCTAACTGTATTCCTGATGAGTCAAAACTAACTTCATTAGTTATTCTGTTACAATAAATAATTAGGAATAGGAATCATCCCTTTCATATAACACACATCAGTTCTCATATGGGTCTGCTAGCCCCTCTAGCACAAGGTAGTGATGAAATCAATAAATTATTAATAGGGAATGTGCTAGAGGTCTCAAAGTTTCATAAAAAACATCACATCAAAAGCAAAAGGTAAAAAAGGTTTCTTTATCACTTGGCAACAAGCCAAAGAAATTATAAAAAGATGTCTCACCTGGGGAAGTGCTGTGGGACTATATCTTTGTACACTGTAAATATTTGTCACTCCTATTGGTTTAATAAAATACTGATTAGTCAAGTAGCTAGACAGGAAGTAGATGTGGGGCAACCAGACTAGGAGAATTCTGGGAAGATAAGAGACTATACATGACAGCCAGATGCAGAGGAAGAAAGATGAGAATGCTGCACTGAGAAAAAGGTACCAAGCCACATGGCTAAACATAAATAGAAATATAGATTAACTTAAAGTATAAGAGTTAGCAAGTAAAAAGCCTGAGCCATGGACCAAACAGCATGTAATTAATATAAGACTTGGTGTGATTATTTGGAACTGCTGGTCCAGACCTCGGGGCTAGGCTGGGATAGAAACATTTGACTACAAGAATGCCCCTGAAGATCACCCCTAAATATATCAATGTTCAAGAAAATACTTATTACATTAGTAAATCTGTGGATGACTTGTCTTAGGTCAACATTGTCATGAAGTATTGTATTTGTTCATGTTCTGATACCACAAATTATTCAAAATGATATTTACAGTAAATAAATACATTTTCTCATCAAATTTATCTTGCAGTTGAATTTTCGTTATAAGGTATTGTGTTAAGGTGGGCACATATCTTGTAATTTCAGTACCCAGGAGGCCAAGGGAAGAGGACTGAGTGAGGTCAGCCTGGGCTTCATAGCAACACCCTGCCATTTAGGGAAGGATCAGAGAATGTGGTAAACTACTAAAACTGCCGAGGGATTCTGCTTTTAGTGATGTCATTTCCAAGGATTGTGTTCCCAAGAGTTTTCTTTCTTTCTTTTTCTGTTTTTCTCTCTCTTTTTTGAGAAAGGACTTTTCTGTGTAGCCCTGGCTGTCATAGAACTTGATCCGTAGGCCAAGCTGGCCTCAAACTCACAGAAATCCACCTGTCTCTGCCTCCCAAGGGCTGAGATTCAAGACAGGGTTTCTCTGTGTAGCCCTGGCTGTCCTGAAACTAACTCCGTAGTGCAGGCTAGCCTCAATTTAGATATCTGCCCACCTCTGCTTTTTGAGTGCTGGAACTAGAGCTATGGGGCACCACACCTAGCTGTGAGTTTTAGAATTTTAACATGGGAAGGGATAGAAAAATTTTCCAGTCTAGGAATAAACTGAAGCCCTAAAGTTTAAATACCATATTGGAGGCCATTTATTCTGCTACCAAGGCAACAGAATTTCTTGTCTACATTTTATTATTATTATTTGTAAGATGTGAGGAGCCTGGGCTGGAGTTGGTAGAGTTGTAGAGTATTTGACTAGAAGGGATGAGGTTCTGGGCTCAGTCTTGAGCATTTTTCTAGGGAGTCATTTAAGATGCAAACTTATGACATAAATATTGAGGCAGGGCTTTTTTTGTGTGTGTGTAACAGCTCTAGCGGTCCTGGAGCTCACTGTGTAGACCAGGCTGGCCTTGAACTCACAGAGATCCTCCTGCCTCTGTCTCTGGAGTGCTAGGAATAAAACTGTGTGCCATCACCACCCAGCTATTTTTAAATTGTATGTGCATTGGTGTTTTACCTGTATGTATGTCTGTGTGAGGGTGTCAGATCTTAGAGTTATAGACAGTTGTGAGCTGCCATGTGGGTGCTGGGAATTGAACCCCAGCCTTCTGGAAGGACAGCCAGCACTCCTTAACCAATGAGACATCTCTCCAGCTGTGAGTTTGAGGCCAGTCTGGTCTACACAGCCTGTTCCAGGACATCCAGAGCTATATAGAGAAACCCTGTCTGGAAAACCCAAATAAATAAATACAGCAGTTGAACAAAATATTATTACAAGAAACTATTAGTTCATTCTTTTTCTTTGTTTATTTTTAAGCTAAAAAAAAAATCAATGTAGACCGATTATGACACAGTCTCCAAGGGAATAACAGACATCACAGATCTGGGGCCAAATCTACTTTGTATCCTAAAACATATTTGTTTTTTTCAACCCTAAGTGGACAAGGAAATATGAAAACAGTTTTGTTTTGTTTTTTAAACAAAAAAAAATTGACAATAAAAATGAAGTTATAAAGCCCCTCCTTAGGGATAAAATTTATTTTCCCAAATTAATATAGACATTTTGTTTCAATGCTTTATAAATAGGTACAAAGAATAAGAATTTCACAAGCTTGTTTTTCATCAAATAAGAAGCTTAACGGAGAGAATAAATAATAAGTCTTTAAAAAATGCAAATAACAGGGTTTTATGAAGGGGAGGTTGGAAAACACGAAACCTCAGACTGTACAATCTATGAAGACACTGATAAGACAGGCAAGCTGAATTTGTCCTTGAGTTTGCAAGGGAACGCCTACTTGCGAAACAGAAAGGAAAGAAGATGTTGTCATCATGGGCAGTTTCAATTAGACCTAAGGAAAGGCTGCCCATGTGAATGTGTGGGCGGTTCTCCACTGTGACTTTACTAGTTCTACATTTCAACCTTCCACATTTTCAACACACCCTGTCTACAGCTTAAACACATGCAGCAGCTGCCAGTGGCATCCTTGAACTCATGATGTCCCCAGGAGTGCCTCTGCCTCACAGTTCCCCTGCTTGCCAAGGGTTAGCCACATCCGGACTCATAGGAAGAAGTCAGTGGGGCCTCAGGACTCCTGCTATTGGGCAGAACCCTCTTGCTGGACGGAACACCGGAGCTGTGGGAAACCCAGAAACAAAGTGCTCAGCCCGGAACTACAGCAGTGGTACCTGTGCTGTACTAGGCCAGGAACTATCTAGCAATCTCCCCAAATCTCCCTCCACACCAAATTCCATAGCTGAAAAAAGTGGGCACCTCCCCCAGACCTTACCCCAAGTAAATTTCACTTGCTAATGTTTCTCAAGTGGGAATGAATCACTAGTGAATTAATAAATGCAGTTGTGGCAGCAGCGATGAATTAATGAATGTAGTTATGTCAGCAGATTTGGAAATCACCCTGCCTTATACATAAGAACGTACTGTAGTCATTGCCAGCAGAAAATGTACAACTTGGTTTTGCACCTACTTGGAAGAGGAAATGGAGATATAATAGTCCCTCTCTACCACATACATCTCTCCCCTCCCATTTACCTAAAACCCAGTGCACTGTGAAGTTTATTTTTAATTTTAAGAAATCACATTTTAAATTGGTTCTTAAAGAAACCTTTCCTTTCTTGTTCTTTTCAGATTGATCCAAGAAATGCTACGTCAACGTGTCTGAGAAATAGGTACAAAAACAAGCTCTCTTTTCATTTTGTTTTTGAATCAATACCCGAATAATGACCAGAAGCAAAAATCCACCGGTGCGTCAGCAAGCAGGATGCTCGGCGCTTCAGCTCCATCCTTTCCCCACGCAGCCCCAGCAGCTTCAGGCCACTAGAGCAAATAGATAATGTAGGACAGAACCACCAGGCCTATGATGGCAAAGAACATGAGGATGAAAATATCCAGCATGGCGCAATACTAAGCAGACGAGTCGCCTGGATTCCGGGGAAATGGGAGCTGCAAGCGTGGAGGTCGGTCAGCGCAGAGAAATGGCTCCTATTCCCTCCTCCTTCCTGTTCCCTCCCCCTCTCGGGGACCTGAGGCGAAGGGATGCTGCAAATCCATCAGCAGCTTACTCTCCACCTCCTTCATCACAGTCAGCCAATCACAAAGCCCACGGTGGGTAACCAGGGAACAGCTACTTTTAGACCAGGCAAAACCGGAGAGGTACGATTTCTTCCAGGAAGCCAGCCCCGCCCCTTTGTGTGGAACCGCTATCTGTATTTAGATGGTTTCTGCACTGTGTGGGCTGCTGGGGAGGTGTGCGTGGAGGATTGGTCCAGACTCTTCCCGAACGGATTCTCCGGCTTTCTTTCTTTTTCCTCTCGCGCCGTTGGCAATTTACCTCGGATAACTAATTATTACCAGTCGTGTGGGTCTTCGGCTGGTTCAAAGGAGAACACAGATGAAGGTCTCACGTGGTCTCAGGGGCCATCCCTGGCATGTTCACAAGTTTACACTGTGCCAGGTATTGCACACATTGGTAATTTCAACCTGTCTGAAGTCTGTTATAGCCTGGACTCTGAGGTGGTCATGAGCTTATCAACAGAGCCTGGGACTCAAAACAAAGCTCTCACATTTCTAAATCCATTTTCTTTTTGTTTGTTTGTTTTTCAAGACAGGGTTTCTCCGTGTAACAGACTATCTTGAAACTCAATTTGTAGATCCTCCTGAGTGGTGGAATTAACCAGAGGCATGCACCACCACCTCCCAGCTTAAATCCATGTTCTTTCTGAGTCCACCGCACACTGGGTGATTGTCTTATCGATCTGGGAGATCTGAGAGCCTAAAACCTTTCGAGTCACACGAGGTCTCTCCTGTACCCTTTCTGGTCTGTAATTACCCATACTTGCTTTTTTGTCTCTTCAGACAATTTAGCCTGGATCATCCTCAGAGAAGACACCGAGAAACCCACACACCCCCTCCTGGGTAATTAAGTGTCTAGAAATGCAATTTAAATTTCTTTCTTTCTTTTATTGTTTTCTTTTGAGAAAGTCTCATGTAGCCCAGGCTGGCCTTGATTGGATTCTCCTTCTTCTACCTCTTGATCTCTTGAGTGTTGAGATTGCAGCCTGATTTCAAGTGGTTTCTTCTAAGATGAAATCTTTCTGTTACTCCCTATACTTATTCTTGTCTCTTTTATTACATATAGTGCCATCTTAAAATTTAAACTTTCCTGGGCTGGAGAGATGGCTCAGCGATTAAGAGAACTGACTGTTCTCCTGGAGGATCTGAGTTCGATTCCCAGCATCCACATGGCAGCTAACAACTGTCTGTAATTCCAAGATCTGACTCCCTTACACAGTTATACATGCAGGCAAAACACCAATTCACATAAAATAAAAATAAAGAAATATTTTTTAAAAATTTAAACTTTCCATTGTGATATTAATAATGTTTACACTTTCCACAGTGAACAATAAATTTTCCTAACAGCGATCTCTGAAGTCTCTAGAAGGAAGATGGGGCCCCTCAACAACATTCCACCTGGTTCATAATGATGACTGAGCCGATAAACCTCAGTCAAAGATCAACACTAGACTGCAAACTATTCAGGACCGTCCCAAGGTGGGGTGGTCCATCATCCTACACCTCTAGCCAGAACTTCAGATGAGCTTTACCCATTACTCTGGGACTGGATACAAATGGTACAACTAGTCCTTATGAGACTTAACCACTGTCTTAGGTTTTTATTTTGTTTCGTTTTATAGGATCCCACAGAGATACTGTTGCCCCCTAGACAGAAGAAAGCAGTTCTAAGAAAATGATGCTCCCTCCCCGAACAGATTTATTTTTCTCAGGGTTATGGATAATAGTCATCTGTTAGGAGTTGGTTATAAATTGTAATAGGGTTGGGGGTGGAACAATAAAGTTTAGACTCAGGAATCTCTTTTGGAAAAGAAAAAAGGAGGAAATAGATAGGATAAGAGAGGACAATAAGGTAGATTATTGTATCTATTTGTAAACTAATTTAGCAACTATCAGTTTTAGACAATTTGCATTGATATAAATTCTTGTATATTGACATAAATGTAAAATTATTTTTATTCCTGTTTAAAGTAATTTATATATTGATACAAATTCAAAACTATATTTGTCACATTGTACATATCTTCCTACTCTTGTTTGAAATATTTTGTACATTAATTCAAATGTAAAATTATATTTGTCATATTGTGTGTATGCTCTACTTCTGTTTAGGCTATTTTGCATATTGATATAAGTTAAGGATATTGTTGTTATGTTGTACTATACATTTCTACCTCTGATTAACATATTTTTGTATATTGCCACAAATTTGAGATCATTGTCCTTATACTGTACATCTGTTTACAGATTGTTTATTTTATAATGTGAAGCCTTAGTTTTTAAGCTAGATTGATATATGTATCAACATATATATAAACATATTGAAAGGTTAAGTCACCCATGCTTGTCATACTTACAATCATGTTAGATTTTCTAGATATAGAGATATATCAGTTGAATAGGTAATCTTCAACTTCATAGAGCTAGAGAATATGGCATTTAAATGTTTTAATAACTTAGAATTTTGTTGACATGAGATATGATTGCTTCTGGAAGCACCGGTCTACTCCAAAGAGGATAATGGGCAGGTTGGGGAGATAGCCTAGAGGTTAGGAGCACTGGCTGCTCTTCTACAGGCCCTAAGTTTAATTCCCAGCAACCACATGGTGGTTCACAACCATCTATCAAGAGACCTGGTACCTTCTTCTGTATACTGAACACATAACAAATAAATAAATAATTTTTCAAAAAGAGAGGATGATGGGCATTCCATATGGAGTTTGCCTTCTTGGCATAAATGGCCCATTGGACAAAGAACTGCCCTTGCCTCCACTGCCGACAGAAAGCATGCTGTCCCATCCAGATGAGTGACAATCAAGAAAAAGCGACTGCTGAACCTTGGCCAGGCAGTCTTTCAAATTTTCTTGCTCCTGAGAATGGTCTGTTAGATATTCTACGCCTGTAGCTAAAATTCGATGCCCCAAAGTTGCAGAGGAATTTGGGTGTTGTACAGGCAGCCAACTGTTTCTGTGATACTTTGCATGCTTCGGAAGTTGCTTGCTTACACTTCCTGTTTACTGAGGTAATATTATTTTTCTTCTCGGTCTTTTATGGGTTGAAGACTAGATAGGTGTAGTTACAATACTCTCTTATCTTAGCTAAGAGCCTATCAGGTACAAGAGTCAGATCCTTCAGTATAGGACAGCAATTGGAGGAATCTCCATACTTTGCCCATGACCTTTGGTCTGGACATTTAATGTGTGTTTCTTGTTTGATGCTGTTCTTTTGGTTGTAGTTCTATTTTTGTTTATGTTATTATTCTTTCTTTCTCCTGGGCAATACTTGATAGTTTTTTTTTCTTTCTTTCTTTCTTTCTTTATTTTTTTAACTTTTTTGTTTATTTATTTATTTGCCTGGAACTGGAACTACAGACAGTTGTTAGCTGCCATGTGGGTGCTGAGAATCGAACCCGGGTCCTCTGGAAGAGCAGACGGTGCTCTTAACCGCTGAGCCACCTCTCCAGCCCTCTTTCTTTATTTTTATTTATTTGCCTTGGTGTTTGCCTGGAACTGGAACTACAGACAGTTGTTAGCTGCCATGTGGGTGCTGGGAATTGAACCCCGGTCCTCTGGAAGAAGAGTTAGTGCTCTCAACTGCTGAGCCATCTCTCCAGCCCCTTGATAGTTGTTCTTATTGTATACAGTTTTTTTTTAAGATTTTATTTATTATATGTATACTGTTCTACATGCACATATGTCTGTATATCAGAGGCAGACACCAGATCTCATTACAGATGGTTGTGAGCCACCATGTGGATGCTGGTAATTGAACTCAGGACCTCTGAAAGAGCAGCCAGTGCTCTTAACCACTGAGCCATCTCTCCAGTCCATGTATACAGTTTTGTATTAGGTGTAGAACCTTCTTATTTAGACAAAAAGGGCAAGTGTTGTGGACATTCCATCCACCAATAACGTTGAGGTATAAGCCGTAGGGCATGGCTTCTTGTCTGCATAAGTGACCACTTAAGAGAGAGGAATTTCTCATTATGATCATGATCCCTTTGCTCATGTAATCTCTCCTCCTTCTCCTCAGTTGGATCAGTAGCTCAACCTGGATCAGGATCATGAGGAGGAGACCCACAGAGAAGGCTGACCAGTGCTATTGGCAGCTCATTGACTCTGAAATGACAGCTGAGGAACCTTCATGGAATAGATCTAAACCCTCCGAATGCATGTAACAGTTGAACGGCCTGGGCAATTTGTGGAGCCTCTTGCAGTCAGACCAGAGTTTATTCTTGGTGCGTGAACTCAGCCAATACCTGCAGGGAAACACCTTTCCCAGCCTTGATACTCGGGGGAGGGGCTCAGTTCTACCTTAACTGGATAGGCCAGACCCGAATTGACTCACCTTAGGAATCCTTACCCTCTCTGGGGAATGGATGGGGAGATTGGGGGTGGGGAGGCTGGAGGAACACTGGGAGAAGGGGAGGGAGGGGCAACAGAGGTTGGTATGGGAAAAAAATTTTAAATAAATAAAAGAGGAGAGAGGGAGGAGCCTTGGGTGGTCAGAGACCAGAAGGTTGGTTCCCTTCCCTGCTGGGCAGAACAGAGGACGATGGCTGATTGCTCTGTTCTGTATTGGGGAGTGTATTATCCCCATTTTACATCTTAATAAATCCTGATATCCTTTAACAGACTCATGGATTCAGGTAACAATATGGAGTCAGTGATATCAGAACCAACAATAGGGCTCAGAGAGTTAAGGTGCCTTGAATAAAATATGATGGCCTGAGTTCAAGGCCTGGGCCCCACATGGTGGAAAGACAGAACTGAGTCCTGTAAACTGTCACACATGCCCTGTGGTGTAAACAGATACACATTTGCACATGCATGCACAATGAATAAATATTTTTTAAAAATGTGTCATTAGTGATATATTTTGTTGATTTCTGCCGTGTGTGTGTGTGTGTGTGTGTGTGTGTGTGTGTGTGTGTGTGTACCAACTGTATGTTACTAAAAGGAAAAAGATCCCTGTAGGTCTAGTGTCCTTAGTCTCATCCCAATATTTTATTTGAGAGACCCAAGCCTTGAGATATAAACTTCCTTCTAACAGGAACTTAGGCCACTCCCTTCTTTGAGTCAGCAGTCCAGCAGGTGACAAGTGAGGACACTTCTAGAAAGAGACCTGCAGCAAAAAGACAGGCTTAGCAACACCAGGTGGGCGGGGTCTTCTTTTTTTTTTTTTTTTAAACTTTATGTATTTATTTATTTATTTATTTGCCTTGGTGTTTGCCTGGAACTGGAACTACAGACAGTTGTTAGCTGCCATGTGGGTGCTGGGAATCGAACCCGGGTCCTCTGGAAGAGCAGACGGTGCTCTTAACCGCTGAGCCATCTCTCCAGCCCCCAGGGCGGGGTCTTCTGATGCTGTTGGGAACTATAAGCTTCTGGCTCCTTGGGAACTGCCTTTGTGAGAACTCAGCACTGCCTGGAGCACTCTCAACAGCTGGAGCACTCCCCACAGCAGGAGCACTCCCTACAGCTGGAGCACTCCCCACAGCAGGAGCACTCCCTACAGCTGGAGCACTCCCCACAGCAGGAGCACTCCCTACAGCTGGAGCACTCCCCACAGCTGGAGCACTCCCCACACACCTGTTCTGCTGGTTTCAGCCTTGATTGCATTTCTCTCTCTCTTTGCCTCTCACCTGCTGTTCCCCATGTGCCAAAGAATTCTTTGGTGTGTAAGCCCTAGGAGAAAATGCCCCTTTCCACAAAGCCTGAAGACAGGTAGCTAATAACCAGGAGCCAGAGTCTAGGAGTACTGTGTTGCCTACCACAGGTCCCTTCCCAGACTCACTGAACAGAAACGCTGGCTGTAGAGCCTTCAATCAAGCTGTCTGAGGACAACCCACAACGGGGCTGGGAGAAGCTGCCACCTGTGTTGCCTGCCAGGCTACCCTATGGAGGGTTTATCCAGGCTACCCTATGGAGGGTTTATCCAGGCTACTCTATGGAGGGTTTATCCAGGCTACCCTATGGAGGGTTTATCCAGGCTCTGTGGCGCTGTCCACTGTCTTAGTTGCTGGCATTTTACAATTCAAATGTGGCAACAGTACATACTGGGCTAGCATGTGCCTGGGCTGAGCTCACTGGCTGGCCTGAACACTTTTAGAGCAGCCAGCCTATAGCCAAAGCCTAGGAACTTGATTGAGACCCCTGACAGTCCCTGAGTACCCTGACTAGGAAGGAGGAAGATGTTTAATGGAAGGAGGGGGACAGTATGAGGGGCCTCAGAACTGAGAGCATACCAGCCCTGTGTGGGACAGTAGCCCAGGCTGGGCAAAATTCTCACTGGTAGAAGCCACTGGAGGTCTGGGGTATGACAGGGAGGAAGCAGACATGATGGGCCAGCTACTCTTTGGTTTCTGGGTCAGTCCTTCTCTCTTTGTGGGGTAACTGGGATCACTATGGGTCAATAGCCCGAGCAGACAAGACACACACAGAAATTACTTCAGAGCCAAAGAGGAATCCAGTCTGCAGGTAAAAATTAGACTTTTATTCGCGTCATCAGGATAAAGATTCACTTTGTGGTTCAAGTCAATGTTCAGATTCATAACAGGCCAGAAAGAACTGATCCCGAGCGCAAGGTCAGGAGGAAGGGGACCAAACAGACCAAAGAAAGATGACAACCCCATATAAAAGATGCGTGGGTGGCTTCACACACACACACACATACACACATCACACACACAGATGAAATGTTGGACAGAGGCGAATTTCACAGGGTCACTTCTGTTTCCTTTTAAATACAGGCTTTGTGGGGCGGTACTTTTTGTCTTGTGTCCAGCTATTAACAAATAAAATGTTCCCTGGAGGACATGAGGCGGAAAACAGGAAGCAGTGTGGAGACAATTCATGTCCCTCGCCACGGGGCTTCTTGCATTGCAGGAATAGCCCGCAAAAGTTAAGTTCACAGTCTAACCAAGGTGCCTTTTTTCCTGGGTTTTGATTAGCTGAAAGACCTTTAGGAAGGAAGAGGCCATGGGCTTGGGGATCCCGTGCTCTTCTAGGGGTGAATGCTTCTGGGAAAAAAATGGACTCCAGCTGGGGCCCTCAGCACCAATTGATAGCTCCCTTCCCTCTGAAGGTGTGTGAAGGTCTCCTCCTCCATTTGTAGGGCAGCGGAGGAGCAGCTGGCTTGACATGCTGGGAGGGAACAATCAGCCGCTTGGAACCAGGCTTGTGGCACCTCCCAAAACATAGGCCCTCCAAGAGCAGAGAGTCCCTGACCTCTGGTCCCCAGAACCGAGTTGTGCTTTGAGATCAAGAGGAAATGGAATGAACTGGCGCCTCCCCAGGGGCTCCTGATAGTCTTCATCAATGTTCCCTCCCGTGCTGTGCGACAGGATGCTTCTCCTTGCTGTCACCCAGGTTAGGGTCAGAAGGAAAGCAGGCGCCCTCACTGGCCGTCCTGACCACTGCATCGCTGAGCCGACAGCGCCTTCAGGTTCAAACCTCACCCACAGCAGGGTCTGTGTGCAAAGGGTCTGCCAGAAGACTCTCAGGGGACCCAGGAGAGGTGACAAAACAAAACAAAACAAAAAAAACAAAACAAAAAACCCAGAGATGAATGAAGCCTCATGAGGGCTGCCCCAGGCCCCAGTGCGAAAGGGAACCTGAGTTTAGCACCAGTCCAGAGATGGTGCTGCCAGCTTTGGAGCCCTGGACTCTCTCCCTTGTTCCAAGGACAGGAGGGCCTCTGGGGAGGTGCCACAGTGTGGGTGACTTGGTCCTACCATAATCTGTAGCTTCAGACACAAGGACAGGAAGGCCTTCCCCCACCTCTCCAGTGAGTGAGCAAAAGGACAGATGGGCCTCCAGCGAGTCCAGGGGTCTGTTTTGATTTTCTGGCTTTGCAAAGCTCCGAGCCCTATACAGCTTTGCTCCAGAGAGGGAAGGCCATAGGAGACCCAGAGTCCTCTTCCAGGGAAACAGGAAGGAACAGCTCAGTTAAGTCAAGTCCCAAAGACATCCCTTGTTCTACCCTTCACAGCAGGCTCCCAGCCAGGGAGATAAAGAACGGCCCTGGAGGTTGGGGGAGGCAGGAAGCAAATAAGCCTGGGAGAACACCATGTTCTCTCCTTCCTGCGGCTGCCCCTAGAACTAAGGCAAGAACTTGACCCAAGCTGTGCTTCAGGAGGAGCTCTTTGGCCACCCTAGGTTGGTGTAGGCGGGACAGCACACTCAGTGTGTGAAGGAACACACAGGGTCAGGAGCGTGGATTAGCGGAAAGGTAAACTCATCACATTGGTCCTGACATAACTGAGGCCCCCCAGAATGTGTAGAACCCTGCCTGGAGGTATGAAGAGTATGGAGCTCACACTTGCCCTAGGATATAGGGTGTCAGGGGTTCTGAAGGGCCTAAGGCAGGAAGTGAAAGTGGGAGCCAACCAATCCTCCCCTTCCCCAGACAGGGTCTCACCGCATAGCTCTTGCTGTCCTGAACTCATGATGTAGACCAGGCTGGCTTTGAATTCAGAGATCTGTTTGTCTCTGCCTCCCAAGTGCTACGATTAAAGGTGTGTGCCACGATGCCCGGACTATCTGATCTCTTTAATGGGTCTCCCATTTCAGCCCAGCCCTGTGAGCCCACAGTCCCCATAGTGCCCAGCCTATTCCATCCAGAGAGAAAAATCAATCAGTCAGTTGGTCCAAGGGAAAACCTACCAGAGGAAGGAGCCCGAGATGGTGGCAGAGCAAGGCAAAGGAAGCTGAAGGAGGGAGGGATAAAGGGATAAAGAAGCAGTGGCAGATCTTAAAAGACAGAGACACTGAAGGGTGGATGGGTCAGGCTCCAGGACAGATGTGATGCCATGGAATGCATTGCAGACAGAGGGTGGAGTAGCACAGGGCTCAGATGGCCTCCACATAGTTGGCCGGCAACATCCCTGTGTCGCCAGTGCGCTCCACGGTCCCATACATCCAGCCATCGTCGATCTGCTGCACATTGATGATGGTGTCCCCATCCTGGAAGGAGACTTCGTCCTCATCAGCAGCACTGTAGTCATACACTGCACGATACCGTTTCTGGGGAGCATAGCCAATGGTTAGCCTGAGTATTAGATGTAGCTCCCCCATACCCAGACCTTCGCCTGTGCCGGGCACATGCTCCAACCAAGTGACTCCCAGGCCCGTTTCTCTCTATCTCTCAGGGCCCTCGGGAGAACAAAGAACAGAAAGATGGGGCTTGAGGATGGGCTCTGCCATCTTGTACTTGTTTCCATAGATGAGCAATAAAGTCGCATGGGCTCTACACAAAGATGGTGGTTTTAAAATGTGATATGCCAGCCAGGCAGTGGTAGTGCATGCCTTTAATCCCAGCACTAGGGAGGCACAGGCAGGTGGATCTCTTATGAATTTGAGGCCAGCCTGGTCTACAGGGCAAGTACCATGACAGCCAAGACACAGAGAAAGCCTTTCTTGAAAAATCAAAACTAAAGTAAAATGTGATATGCCATACTGGGCATGGTAGCATAGGATTTTTAATCTCAACATTAAAGAGACTAAAATAGGAGGATCCTGAGTTCAAGGCCAGCCTGGACTACATAGATGTCTTAAATAAAATCCCTAGTATGCTTGGGTCTTGGGTTTGATTCTCAACACCACAAAACAAAAACTGGGGTACAGCCTAGTCACTATTATTTGGAGGGCTATTAGTACTAATGTTTTCTTTTTTAAATCATTATCCTGACTTCAGTCCCCAGCAGGGGACAAGGGCTTCTAAGGGCGTCTACCTTCTAAAGGCAAACCTGTCATGACAGATCCTGGTCTGTATACTGACGGTCCTCTTCTCCAGCTGAACTGCCCCCTGAAGCTGGCTATGCTTCTACGTCCTCCCAAAACACCTGCCACAGAATCTCTCCCCAAACAGGCATTGAACTCTTTCTATTCTTTCTTTAAAGCAAACAAACAAAAAACCCTGGAAACAAGGTCTAGCTGTGTAGCCTGGCTAGTCTTGAGACTAGTAATTCTCCTGCCTCCTACTCTCAAGTGCTGAGATTACATCTACACTCGTATCCATGTCCAGGGTAATCTTTATAAAGCAAAAATCAAAGGCACTGATCACAAGGCTTCCCCCTGGCCCAACCTCATCTACCTCCTTTTCCCGTCTCTGGGAACCCGTACCTTCCCACAGGATACTGAATTTTCCAAGGATGGTCTGCCACAGGACCTTTGTACCTGCTGCTTCCCCCGCCCAGTACCATTAATAAGGAATGCTGTAAATGTTACAGTGTGATCCCGATGCTCTAGACCCCCTGCCCTGCCACCTTACCCTTCACAGTTTCCTGTTACCATCTATCCCAGGCTAGTTGATTTCTTTTCCACTATGGCATAAGTTGCTTTCAATCTCCAAGCACCCAGAGTGGAGACCAGCCTAGTGCACCCTAGTGGGATGTATCCTAGAACATTCAGGCCAACATGTTCACACCAAGGACTGTCAGCTTCTTACTGTTCCTCATGTTCATCCAGGGAAAAAAAAAAAAAAAACACCTGTTGTGTCCTATAATAGGATTAGTTCAAGACAAGGTAGTACAAAGCTACTTCCAGCCCACACAGGGCCACAAAAGCTACATTATTGTTTTCTGGGGGAAAGGGACATGGTACCAGGAATAGAACCCTAGAGTTTTGTGCATATTAGTCAAGTGCTCTACCACTGAGCTATCTTTAGTGTGTGTGTGTGTGTGTGTGTGTGTGTGTGTGTGTGCACGCGCATGCATGCACACGCCCACACACAGGTGCAAACAGCTGTGGTTTCTCTCACCTCAGCAGCTGTCCATCCATCCCAGACAGATACTCACCCCACCACCACCTGGAGCACTACGCTGTACAGAGACAGGGGCTGCAGGCTCCTTGTAGCCACCATAGGACTGAGTCACCCGCTGCTGTTGGGACTGCTGGTAAACTGGAAGGTGGAAGAGACAGGACTCAGGAAGTGTCTCCACCAAATCCATTCCCCCATGCCCTATGAAAGCATGAATTTTCAACTCCACCCCAGCCTTACTCAGCAACCCCCCACAAAGCCTTCAGGCTAGCACATTCATTAGTGTCTTGGACCTTCATGTGAGTTGTATGTTCCTCCTACTGGATCTACTTTTCCAGATCCCCTGCAGTTACAACCTTAGCAGGCAGGGATGGGAATGCTCTTCCTGAGAACAGTCCTACATGCATGGATGCGTGTGTGTGTGTGTGTGTGTGTGTGTGTGTGTGTGTGTGTGTGTGTGTGTGTGTGTGTGTGTGTGTGTGTGTGTGTGTGTGTGTGTGTGTGTGTGTGTGTGTGTGTGTGTGTGTG
>PVIH01013397.1:0-58603 GCA_004025045.1 Sigmodon hispidus
GGGATGGAAAAAAAAAATTCAGAGGGAAAGATGAACACAAAGAAAATATAGGTGTAGCAATCTTATTTGTATGTCTACCCTTGATAAGCCATGCTTATCATTCTTATCCTCTATATAGTTATTGTTAACTCTTCCACATTTTAAATTCTTTTTACTGTGTTTTTTTTTAATAAATACAAAATAAAGGAAAAAAAAAAGAGTTCATGAATAGATTATTAAAAGGCAATTATCTTAATGTATGTGTCAAAATAGAAATAACATTTATATTTTCTAAAGGTGGATTTTATTCTTGTCCTAACTTTGAACATTTTACAAGCCTATTATCTATACAGTTAGCCTAATACAGTAAGACTTTTAAGTGCCAAATAGAGATTTCTCTATGCAATTTTTAATAATGTTGGAAAAAAGAGGCAGTGAGATGACTTAGCTGGTCAAGCACTTGCTGCAAACCTGGCAAACTGAGATGGATCTCCCAAACCCAAACCCACACAGTAGAAGGAGGAACCATATTGTCTTCTGACTTCCAAGTGTATGCTGTGCACTTACATACATACACACCACACACACACACACACACACACACACACACACACACACACACCATCACCATCACCCACACCATTTTTAAGATATTAAATTTAAAAGAAATACTTGAAACTAAACTTCAGACTAGAAACCAGTGATACACACACACATATCTCCAAGTTTGTTTCTAGATTGCTTAGTGTATCTGTCTCTAACATCCCCTCTGGCTATAAACAAACTATCTCTGGGAGTTCTGGGCTACACAATACAGAAACTGCAGTTAAAAATATTCAGCCTCCATGGAAATAATCTGCCCCAATGTTTCATATCTCTAACTGTGGGTATTACTGCTAAATCAGCAAGAAATCTGACGTTTCCAGACCAGAGGCTGTTCCCACTGAAGTCTTTTATTTTTTCCAAAGGCCTTGAGCCAAATCATCAAATTTCTCTTCTTTCTGTTGCATCAATTAACAGCACATGAAAATGTCATTCCATTCATTTTCTTGAAAATAAAAACCCAGGAAAAAATGCCTTTCTGTTTCAAAAGGAACTTACTGAAGAACTGTACCTTCTCTCAGAGATGATTGTCCTCTGGACCTCAGAGTAGCAGAGACACACTCAGAATGAGGGTGTCTGGAAAATGGGACAACTTTAAAGCACACATACACCTATTCAGATCACTAGTAGAAAAGAATGTGTCTCACTCTTCATATTAAAAATCAAATCACCTGCTTTAGTCACAGTGTTCTCTTAAGAAAAAAGTCTTAATTATTCTTTATCATTTTAAAATGATTTAAAATATCTATTGATTGAAAATATCAAATGTGGGGGGCTGGAGAGATGGCTCAGCGGTTAAGAGCACCGTCTGCTCTTCCAGAGGACCCGGGTTCGATTCCCAGCACCCACATGGCAGCTAACAACTGTCTGTAGTTCCAGTTCCAGGCAAACACCAAGGCAAATAAATAAATAACGAATAAATAAAGTTTTTTTAAAAAAAAAGAAAATATCAAATGTGATATTGTAGAACAGCATTAAGTAAGAATCCTATTTGCCTATGTTTGATAATTTCCTGCCATCTACTCCTTCTAGGTAAATTTGCGCCTAACTTTTCTGAAGCTTTCAGCTGAGTTGGTAGGTCTCCTGTGTGAGATTTCTCTTGATTTTTTTAATATAGGCATCTAGTGCTATGAATTTTCCTCTAAACATTGCTTTCATTGTGTCCGATAAGTTTGGGTGTGTTGTGGATTCATTTTCATTAAATTCTAGGAAGTCTTTGATTTATTTCTTAATTTCTTACCTGACACAGCAGTGGAAGATATAGAGATGTTAAGTTTCCATGACCTTATAGGCTTTCTGTGATTTTTGTTGTTGTTGAGTTCTAACTTTAGACCATGGTGGTCTGATATGATGTAAGGGGTTATTCCCATTTTTTTATCTATTGATATTTGCTTTATGACCAACTATTTGGTCAATTTTAGAAAAATTTCCATGAGGTGCTGAGAAATATGTATATTCTTTTGTGTTTGGATGAAAGCTTCTATAAATATCTATTAATTATAATTAATATCTATTGCATTATAACATGTGTTAGGCCCCTTATTTCTCTGTTCAGTCTTTGTCTGAATGACCTACTCAAGGGTGAAAATGAGGTATTGAAGTCTCCCATTATTAAGTGTGACATTTGATGTGAGGTTTAAGCCTTAGTGTTGTTTCTTTTACATAGATAGGTGCCCTTATATTAGGGGCATAAATATTCAGGATTGAGATCTCATCTTGGTTGATTTTTCCTGAGATGAATAAATAATGTCCATCCTGGTCTTTTTTGATTGATTTTAGTTTGGTCTATTTTGTTAGATATTAGGATGGTAACACCAGCTTGTTTCTTGGGGCCATTGGATTGGAAAATATTTTTCCAACTCTTTACTCTGAGCCTGTGTCTGTCTTTGAAGTTGAGATGTGTTTCTTGTATGTAGCAGAAGGTTGACTTTTGTTTTGTATCCATGTATTAGGATTTGTCTTTTTATAGGTTAACTGAGTCAATTGATATTAAGGTATATGGATATTAATAACCACTGTTTGTTATTCCCTGTTATTTTTGGTGGTAGCTTGTGTATTTTTCCTTTCTTTGGGATTTTATTATGCATGATTATTGATTGTTTGTGATTTCCTGGGTGTATCTGGGTTCCTTAGGTTGGAATTTTCCCTCTAGTGCTTTTTGTAGTGCTGGATTTATAAATAGGTATTGTTTCAATCTATCTTTTTAATGAAGTATCTTCTTTACTCTATCTATGGTGATTGCTAATTTTGCTGGGTATAGTAGTCTGGGTTGGAAGCCATGCTTATTTACTGTCTTTTTAACTTCTGACCAGGAGTAGATGTCAGGATATGATCAAAATTAGGGCTGAAATCAGTACGATAGAAATAAAGAGAACAATACAAATAATCAATGAGTCAAATAATTGATTCTTTGAGAAAGTCAGTAAGATAGACAAACTCTTATCCAAACTAACCAAAAAGCAGAGAGTATTCAAATTACCAGAATCAGAAATGAAAGGGGAGACATAATGACTGACATCTAGAAAAACCAGAGAATTATTAGGTCATACTTTGAAAATCTATACTCTACTAAAATGAAAAACCTAAAAGAAATGGACAGCTTCCTGGACAAGCACCAATTACCAAAATTAAATCAAGAACAGACTAATGACTTAAACAGATCTATAACACCAAAGGAAATTGAAGCTGTTATTAAAAGTATCCCAAATAAAAAAAGCCCAGAACCAGATGGTTTCATTGCAGAATTCTACCAGACATTCAAAGAAATAATACCAAGACTCAACAAACTGTTCCATACAGTAGAAACTAATGGAACAATGCTAAACACCTTTTATGAGACCATAATTATCCTGATACCCAAGCCACTCATAGATGCAACTGAGAAAGAGAATTACAGACTAATCTCCCTCATGAATATTGATGCAAAAATACTCAACAAAATTCTGGCAAACCGATTACAACAACATATAAAAAAATGTCACCCACCACGATCAAGTAGGCTTCATCCCAGAAATGCAGGGATGGTTCAGCATAAGAAAAACTGTGAATGTCATCTGTCATATAAGCAAATTGAAGAAAAAAAAATACATGGTCTTCTCCTTAGATGCTAAAAAAACCTTTGACAAAGTCCAATACCCCTTTATGATAAAAGCCCTGGAGAGAACAGGAATACAGGGAAAATACCTAAATGTAATAAAGGCGATTTCTAAGAAGGTGATGGCAAACATCAAAGTAAATGAAGAGAAACTCAAAGCAATCCCACTAAATTCAGAAACTAGACAAGGCTGTCCCCTCTCCCCTTATCTATTCAATATAGTTCTCAAAGTTTTAGCCAAAGCAAAAAGAAAATGAAAGGCGATTAAGGGGATACAAATTAGAAAAGAAGAAGTGAAACTGTCCCTATTTGCAAATAGTATGATTGTATACATAAGTGACCCACAAAATTCTACCAATACCTTCGGCAATATAGCAAGACACAAAATTAATTCAAAAAAATCAGTAGTCCTCCAATACACTAAAGATAAAAAGGCTGAAAAAGAAATAAGGGAAACATCACCCTTTGTAATAACTGCAAATAGCATTAAATACCTCAGGGTAACTATAATAAAAGATCTATTTGACAGATTATAGGGTTTAATGAGGAGGGTTGGTGTGGAGGTTTGTAGACAGACCTCTTCCCTCTGTTGGCCTGAAAGTGGGCCAGCAATTTGTGGGAGTGAAGGAGCACAGGTTGTGCCCTGGTGCCTAAGTCCTAGTAACTGCGTGCCTATTTCTATTTCTCATATATTTCATGGTCACCTCTTATCTGCACAACCCAGGAATGACTTGATGAAACAGTTATTTTGCAGAGTGAATGGATGTGATATGAAAGAGATGGGCAAATACTGACGAAACCTAGAGTCAGAAAGTTTGAGTTCAAGTTGAGAGTAGCAACTTAATAGTTTGGGGCCTTTAAATAAGTATTATACTCTCTAAGCCTTAATAGGGTCACCTGTACCCTATTAATATGCAAAAGTATTAACGATTTCAGATATGAAATGAACATATTGCAGATATGAAATGAAACTCTGTATATGGACAAATTTTGATTTGTGCATAGAAAATATATCTTTGCTCAGTAAAAGAACAAAATTCAACTGGAACAAAAGTACCCATTGGAACAAAGCTTCTTTACAGGCAACATTTAATGACCCTAATATTTAGTTTTCTTATGGTGCAATGTATAAAATATATTTGAGATGGAATTACATCTCTTTTTCCACCATCAGAAAGGAAAGACCTCAATCACTTTACATACTCTGCCTCAGTTCCTCATTTGGAATTCCATGGCGGAAAATTTAGAGATGCCAAAGAAAAAAAATCGATAGATGGCTATCTGAATTAATCATTATTGGAAGTACTGAGATGATTCAAAGATTTCTAATCTTCTCACAGAGAACTCTTGTTTTTCACAGAAAAGCTTGGCCATTTTAATGAAGCTGCATTTAAACTCCAGGGAACCTCTGTTCTTCCTACTTACTATGTAATTCTTCTCTCTCCTGAATGCCAAGCATGTCATCTGCCCAAAGGCAGTGGGATAGAAGGAAAGCTACTGTGTGTGGAGAACAGTTCATGCTATTGGTGCAGAATACTAACCAGGAAGAAAGCATACTGGTAAATATGGCAGGCCTGTATAAGCAAGGAGCAAAATAGCTGGATCCAACAAATAAAGGAAAAGCTACAATACATTTTTTTAAAAAAACACCATTAGAACACGGGACCTGAAGTTGAACCCAATAGCCAAATGAAGAAGGATGGGTGTATCTAGGAAAATAAGACCTTATTTAGGGAGTGAAGAGAGGAGGAGGTAACAGTGATGGGAAAGGAGATAACTGGGGCAAGATGCAAAGAGAACATCTCATACATGTGGAAGTAATTGCCATATCAAAATCATAAGTATTGGAGAGTAATATTTAATTAGCTTATACTGCTCTAACAGAATGCGTGTTATATTACTATAGCCCGGATGGTCTAAATAACAAAATGTATTTGGATTAAAGAATGTTAACCTTTTGTCTATTGCTATATTGACTATGAAAGTGCTTAAAATATTTAAGAACTAAGTTTGTTGAGAAAAGACTGAGTCAAAAAGCATGGATATTCAAAATAGTGATCTCTATTGTTTGGATGAAGTGAGAAGTGTTCATGTCTCACACTTTAAATGGAAATTAAAAATTTGAAAACATTATCTTGTTCTCTGTTGTTCCAACAGACCCAATCTTACAGGCTTGTCCCTCATGTTTCAACAGAACACCAGCTGCAGCCTCCCTTCCCTCCTCTTCCATGGGTGGATCCCGAAGACCATCTACTCCCCCCACAGCTGCCACTGTGTCCCAGTCTAGAACTCGGATAAACATCTCCTGCTCAGCTACAGGCCATGTCTGCCACAAGACTGGGTATTCTGCCCTCAAACTTTCTTTGTTTTCTCTGTTCTCCCAGCAGACCCAGTCTCTCAGACTCTTCCCAGCTGCAGCCTCCCATCTTCCCTGTGCACAATTCCTGTGGCTCATGCAAACTGTCTCCTCCTGACCTCCCAGAAATTAGTGCCTAAATATATAATCACCCCCATCTAGATGCTTAGATGCCAGAATAAAAACACAATCAATTAGCAACCAGAAAAATAAGTATTTACTAGGACCCAGCTATCCTGCCTCACAGGCCTTGAATAATCTAACATAGTTGAAGCACAAGCAAAAGACCTTAAAATCAGTTATACAAAGATGATAGAGATCCTTAACAAGAAAGTTTATAAACCCCTTAAAGACAAAAAATAAAAGAAAGGCAACCAAACAAAAAAAAACCTCTTGAAGGAAATGAATAAAACTGCTTAAGACCCCCAAATGGAAATAGCAATAAAGAAAAGACAAACAGAGGGAATTCTGGAAATAAAAAACTTAGGAATTCAAACAGAAAATGCAGAGGTGAGCTTCACCAATAGAAAACAAGAGATGAAAGAGAGAATCTTGGGCATTGAACATATGTTAGAAGAAATGGTCACATTGGAAAAAAAAACATTAAATATAAAAAATTCCAGACATAAAACATTAGGAAATGAGGGACACTATGAAAAGACAAAACCTAAGAAAAATAAAAATAAATGAAAAAGAAAAATCTAAGCTCAAAGGCCCAGAAAGTATTTTCAAGAAAAATCATAGAGGAAAAGATTCCTAACCTAAAGAAGATGCCTCTAAATGTACAAGAAGCATAAGGAACACCAAATAGTTTGGACCAGAAAAGAAAGTCCCCTCACCACATAATAATCAAAACACCAATCATACAGAACAAAGAAAGAATGTTAAAACCAGAAAGAGAAAAAGGCCAAATAACATATAAGAGCATACCTACTACAATTATGTCTGACTTCTCAATGGAGACTCTATGTAGGTTTCCTGCATGAGAAGACACACACACACACACACACACACACACACACACACACACACTACCAAGGCCACATGAGGGTTTATTTAAGAGGGTTCCCAGGCAGGGTACAGAAACAGAAAAGCAGGACAAAAGGAGAGGAGAAGAGAGTGACCAAAATGTGACATCTCTTTTTAAGAGAAGGGGTATGCACAGGCTTACGAAGTCACGTTTAGGGCATGCCTCCATATGCGTCTAGGGAGGTGCTTCTGTACGCATTGCCACAAGGGTTTACGTAGCCAAGCCCAGGAGCATGCTTCCTTATGAGGTGCATCCCACCAGAGCCATGTTGGCTTAACTATGTGGAGTGCCAGGAATACTTACGCCTCACCATTTTGTTTATTATAAAAAGAAAACCAGGTTTATGTGGGGGGGGGGCATAGGGAAAATTATCTGGGACATTGGATCTCAAGGCTGCTTCAAGCTGTCTTAAGGGTGAAGTTTGTCTTCTCAGGGAACTGTTGGTCTGTTAGATTTTGTGGGTGATTTTCTGCAGTCTAGATGAGCCTAAGCAATGCAATAGTAAACTTTGATTTTCCTGGAGCTTGAAAAGAAAATTATGAGTTAGTAAGATAACTTTGAGAAGTGATAATATAGTGAGTGTACTCTGCTAGGTCTGGAGATGGAAAAAAAAAGCTTAAAATGGCTTTTGGTTCTTTTCTTTTGGTCCTGGGGATGGGGTGAGAAATGGTCTGTTTTACCTGTATTGACTCTGAAAATGGCTCTTGGGTTTTTCTGCGAGGGAAGTGGGAGGTAGGGAGCCAAAATATCTCGGAGCCGTTTGTTGGTCCTCATCTTAGAAGCAGGCTGGAATGGAAAACTCAGAGACAGGGAATTTTAGAGAAATGTGTCTAATGACACAAGGATTTTGGATGTCACCTGAGAGACTGGAACTGACAGGCTGAAGCAGATAGCAAGGTGAATAGAGCAGTTGGTAGAGCCTGAAATCAGGCAAAATGTACTAAAAGTTAAAAATCTCTTTTATCAGGAGTATGGGGCAGGTTTGCTTGACCAAAAATGCGTGAGAACTCTGAAAATATAATTAGGTGGCAGTGTCTCATGAGGCCAGAATTATTTACTTTTCAACCTGACAATGGAGAGACTAGAAAGAGAGGTGAGACCCCAAAGCTCCTGCCTGCAGGACTGAGTATGTGGCTTTCAGTGTCCAAGAGATGGACTGCC
Organism: Sigmodon hispidus; assembly: GCA_004025045.1. Taxonomy (NCBI): domain Eukaryota; kingdom Metazoa; phylum Chordata; class Mammalia; order Rodentia; family Cricetidae; genus Sigmodon; species Sigmodon hispidus. The sequence goes on from PVIH01013397.1 coordinate 8,224, forward strand.
CTGATATTATTATGACTACTCAAAGCTCCCTTTTTGCAGTGAGGGTGGTCAGCATAGGGAAGCCTTGGCAGTGCCCCAGTTGCCCGAGGCCAGACCTTAGATCAGTTGGAAGTGATCTCTGTGTAATGTCTCCTTGCCACGTGGGGCTCGGGGACACTCACTCACTTAGACCAACATTCCCTTGTCGGTGTCCTGGACAAGGCTTGAACTTTCCTCTGTGAGGCTAGGCAAGAGCAAGGCAGTGGCTGGCCAGATAGCTTTTGCCAGCAGGTGGTATCTTTCTTGTGATACATTTTAAAAGCCAACTTTTGCCTGTGGAGTCTGCTTGAGGTCTCTTCTCAAGGTCTAAGTTTTAGCTCCAATGTCAGGGTAAAAAAAAAAAAACATGGATCATGCACTCAGGGATCTAGTATACTGTGAGAGTGCATTTAAATGTGAGGCATTTAAAAACCCAATGAATTTTATCTGCATGAGTTTTGCCTGTTTTTAAACTCTCCTTTACTCTATAGCCTAATTTTTTATTTATCTGAGAAAGTTTTAACAGAGGAAACAAGGTGCAAACTCTTATTATCTTATTTATGGCAGTCACTTTTTGTAGAGGGGAAACTGGATTTGTGTGGCCAGAAACAGAAGAAGAGAAAGCCAGAAGGGAAAGTTTAGAGTTGAGATATGAAAAGAAATAGGAAAACTATTAAGAACAGAGAGCTGGAAGAGGTTTAGAGCTGAGTTATGAAAAGAGAAAAAGATAGGAAAAACCCTTTCTATCTGCCCATGCACTTGCAAAAGTTAGCTCCCGTAGAATATCAGGGTTGGTGAGCCATTAGGTGGCTATTTTGAGTAATCTAAGGGGTAATTAGGCCATTTTTGTGTGTGTGTGTAAAAAAAAAAAAGATAAGCTTGGTGGTATCTAGATGAGGCAAAAGGCTAAGTGGTTTTAATGCATGAAGATGGAGTCACGCTTTTCGCTGGCTTATTTCCCATTGTCAAGACCTAAGGGGGATACAGAACTCAGCAAGTCTAGGTTGTCACCTGGCAGATTGATTCTGCAGGGAAGCAGACCCACACTGGACTAGTCCATCAACCATCAGCGTGGCCCACTTAGACAATGCCCCAAATTATGCAAATCCCTGAGTTCTCATCAGAACAAAGGGGAGCTCCAGGGATCTACACCCACTCAAAACCGGTAAAGCAAGCCTGTAGGCTCCAGCACCAAGTGCCTGTGACCTATCCATGGCGTCGCCCTTGGAAAAAACGCCCATGGAAGATGCTAGTGCAAGTCCCTGCGGGGCAAGACCGTGGATGGAACATAATACTGGGAAAAGCCAGGAGTGCGTGCTTGTCTGGGGGGGGCACTTACCAATCAAATCTGCTGGTGTTCAAATATTGCAGCAGCTGGGAAGGGTGAAGGTGTCCTTGCAGTGAACTTCGGATCAGGTTCTCCTACCTTATGTGCACCTAAACTCAGGAGAGAGCCTATCTGAGTCTCGGCACCAATGCTGGTTTCGTACATGAGAAGACACACACACACACACACACACACACACACACACACACACACACACTGCCAAGGCCACACGAGGGTTTATTTAAGAGGGTTCCCAGGCGGGGTATGGAAACAGAAAAGCAGGACAGAAGGAGAGGAGAAGAGAGGGACCAAAATGTGATGTCTCTTTTTCAGAGAAGGGACGTGCACGGGTTTACGTAGTCACATTTAAGGCATGCCTCCAAACCAGGTGCATCCCACAGGAGCCATGTTGGTTTAACCATAGGGAGTGCCAGGAATACTTATACTCTACAAGTCAGAAAGCACTGGAAAAATGTGCTACATATTCTAAGAGATCACAGATGCCATTACAGGCTACGGTACATAGAAAATTTTAATCACTATAGGTGGAGGAAATAGGATATTCTATGATAAAGTCAAATTTAAACAGTATCTTTCTATAAAGCCAGACTTACAAAGGTACTAGAATAAAAATTTTAAACCTACAGAGGTAAAAGTTTGGAAAAAGATATTGTAAGCAAGTGGACCTAAGAAGCAAGGTGGTGTAACCATTTTAACATCTAATTATATAGACTTAAACCAAAACTAGCCAAAAGAGATAAAGAAAGACACTTCATTGTCATCAAAGAAAAATATCCACAAAGATGACATTGCAATTCTTAACATCTATGCCCTAAGGACAAGGCCACCCACTTTTGTAAAAGAAATATCACTATAGTATAAATCACCTATCTACCCTCACATACTGAGAATACTTCAATATCCCTCTCTGACCAACATATATAAAGAACTCAAGAAATTAGAGAGCAATAAACAAAACAATTCAATTAAAATGAAGTTCAGATCTAAACAGAATTATTAATGATGGATTCTCAAAGACCAAGTAACACTCAAATGCATGAATTGACATCTCAGAGCCCATTCTCTACAGAGGAATACCTAACCCAGCCTTAATACTAGGATGAGAAACTCAGACCTACTTCAACTGGATATGCCAAAGTTAACTGAGCCACCTTGAGACTCCTTACCCTCCTTGGGGGTGGGGAAATGGGGTGAGGGGAGGCTGAGGGAGGATTGGGAGGGACTGGGAGGAGGGAAGGGAGGTTTGGTTTATAAATAAAACTGCTAATTCCCAGTAGTGCTTTAGTTTATGTCCCTTTACCACAATAAACGCCTGTGAAGCTAAAAAAATATAATAATTGGTAATTAGTAATCCCAGCCACTTCATGTCTTCAGGCTGTACAGTGGGAAGCCTACTTCTGAATCATCTGGCATCAATGTCTTCTGTATAGTTCATGAGACAGGTATTATGCAGTTCACACGGTTGCATCAACTTATCAAATAACTATTTAGGGTATTAACTGTTGCAAATTATCTTAAATTACATTTTTAAATAATGAATTTTTCTGTTAGAAAATGCAATTTTTCAATGCCACTTTGAGAAATGAAGGGTACAGGGCTGAATGAACATTTTATTTTCCATGGGAAATAATTTTAAAACAGCTTTAGAAATTTTTTTATGTGAACTGAATAAGGTATGTTATTAGAAAGGAGGCATGCACACCTAATATCCATCTCCTTTCACACAGTAATCACCAGTCTCTTGGCAGGTGTGTTCATGTATGTGTGGGTTGACATAATGATTTAGGCTAAAAATATATTATTTTGTTTTACTATTTTCTGACACTAATAGATTAACACTTACAGAGTTTGCACTTCATGTATATGAGACTGCACTGATGGAAATTCAATCTCTTATTTTATTCTGTTTGTGTGAAAGAGTTTCATCCACTTAACATTTTAGTATTCTTTTTGCTCTCTGGAATGTAATTTGGGTTTTATATCAGATTATAGTTTCAAACAATATCTTTATTTACATTAGGAGTGAACTAACTAAACTATCATATTATAAAATTTTCTTCAAAAGGAAATTATTATTAGAACCAATATTAACAATTGCCTATCTTTAAAAATATAGAACGTAAGAAAAAAAGAAATACAATGAAAGCACAAAATTTTCTTGAGCTGTAATATTAAAAAAACTTTTCTTTACCACAAAACAAATAATTGAGATTTAAACTTCTTTTACTTTATTCATATTCATGGGAAGAATGGTCATGTAATATTAATCTAGAGAATTTCAAAGTGCAGCTTAAAACTTAGTTTCCACAGCTTAAAAAGTCATTTATGTAGTGGGATTATGTTAGGTTGTTCCTGCTTCCTGTCATTGTAAATAATTGTCCCACCTACTAGTTTAATAAAAAGCTGATTGGCCAAAGGCAGACAGGAAGTATGGGCAGGGCTACCAGAAAACTCTGGGGACATCTCAGAGCAGAGCACAGACGCCACTGAGATGCGATGAAGACATGACTATGAGACACCCCAGACAGACTTGGAGGGAGGAAAGAAGTTGAAAAGCTCCTTTGAAAAAAGGTACCAAGCGACATGGTTGAACAAGATGGGTTAGTTTAAGAATATCCTCCTGAGCGAGGTATCACAAACCTAGAAAGATAAGCAGGGGATGTACTCACTCATTAGTGGACTCTAAACAAACAAACAAACAAACAAACAAACAAAAAGCAAAGCGTGCCCAAGCTGCAAACCACAACCACTGAACAGCTTGGGATCAGAAATACCCTGGACTGACTCCTTGGATCCCACTCCCCCTAGAGGAACACCTGACTCAGTCTTGAGGTTGGGGGGAGAAAACTGGATCTGCCAGGAGTGGAGACTGAACTAAGCAATATTGGGACAGTGGGATCATGGGACTATCTGCTGCCTGACCAGGGAGGGGATGGGGAGTTGTGGAGAAGAGAGAATGAACTGATGTGTTGGGAGGGGGAAGGGACCTTGAATAAGGATATACAAGGAAAAAAAAGAATATGTATATAAATGAATACCAAAGAATGAATAAATTTAAAATATGAAAAAAAAAGAACAAGAGCTAGCTAGCAATATGCCTGGGCCCTAGGTCAATCAGTGTAAAACTAATACAAGTGTCTGTGTGATTATTTAGGCCGAAGTGGCAGTGAGGCTGAGAGTGGGTCCAAACCTGTAGTCTAGACCAGAAAGTCCTGGCCAGAAATCTGATACAACACATTTAGCTGAAAGTAACTAAATTGTATTTAACTACTTCCCTGCCTTTTAAGACACTGATTTTCTTTGTGTTGCTCTTTTCTTTCAGAAAAGTAATTATTTTAAAATGCCCATGCCTTTATCAAGTACATGCATAAACCTGTCAGTGGTATACACAGACATACTTCAGAACAGAATTTTAATTTTAATTGTTTGCTATTGTATGCTCATAGACTTACATTAAGAGAAATATCAAAAATGCTCAGACATTTATTTAAAGAGATGGCACTTGCACTCTCTGGCACCTGTCCTTATCACTATATATGTGACATGTCATCTCATTGATTCTGAAACCCTTCTCAATGGCTTTGTCTGAGGTCCTCTCCCTTTGAGACATACAAAGATCACTCATAATGGCAAAAAAAAGTGAGAATCAACAATATTTAATTTGTTCCAAGCTTTCACCAACTCATCATCTTTATATCCTTTATTGCCATTTAAAAACTGTAATTTCATCTAAGTAATGTCCTCCAGGCAGTTCCTAAAAAGGAATTAGGGTAATCTGCAAAAACCCAATTGGGAGAATTCCTCCTGACACATAGGCTCTTTTGCACAGTTCGCTTTCTTTAATTAGATGCTACACTGAAAACTTTTGAAATTCAGATTACCCTGGCTAGAGTTATAATGTTAGTGAAAAGAAATGACATCCAAGTAGGATGGAAGATTTTTGTGTGTCAGTTTACTGTTACCATTAAACACAAAATGTGCAGTCCATGAGCTCTTGACACTGGTTCCTGGCCTAATATGCCTGTTTCTTTTCATGTCATTATATTTATGTATTTTAAGTCTGGCATTTTAATTTTACAGACTGTTCAGTACAAGTAAAAAAATATTATTGAAAATTTCCAGTTATATGCCTCACATACAATTTTAAACTAAATAGAGAAAAATTTAAAGGAAATATAATAAAATAATTAATTGTTATTCACTAGGTAATAGTAATAATTTTTCACTGTACCTTATTTGTGTGAATTCTGTTTTTAATGAAAAGAAGTGATTGGTTTTTATTTATTTTTTTAAAAAATAGTTTTTTATGAAAAAAGTATAATAATTATTGTAAGAAACATGATGTTAATTGTTATATGTTTTACCACATCTTTGTGTATATGTGTATGTGAGCATGAGGTCACATGTACTATGGCAATCAGAAGTTCAGAGGAAAACTTTAGGGTGTTGCTTTAGCCCTGCATTTGGCTGAGACAGGTTGGTTCTTGTTTCTGCTTCTAGGCTGAGTACTCCAGGTGGTCTGGCTGTTGAGTTTCCTGATGATTCTTCTATCTCCATCTCCCAGCTTGTTTGGGGAGTGTTAAGATCACAGATGTTCAGTACCTCACCTGTCTTTCTTAGTGGTACTAAAATGAATTCCTCAGACTGCAGTCATCTACCCAGGCCAAACATGCTGATTCATTTTTAAGTACCACTCTATTTATAAATATAAATGCCCTTTCTATTTATATATACAAAATGATGTATTTGTGACTAATATATGTGACTTCTTATCAGAATCCTTTAGAAAAATAACCAGAAATTAATAATATGTGGATTATTATGAATTTAGGTAGGTGAGGAGGAACTATAATAATTAAATTAAACATGTAATCCTTTATGAAATTGTTGTTTTAAAAAGGGCATCACAGGAAAATAGTAAAGAAATTACTATAAACTCAAATGGAAGAATGGTATGTGCTAGAAACAATGAATCATGAGTGTATAAGAAAACATCAATGAATAGTCTGAGATTTGAACTGTTTATTAAATACATCATAATAAAGAAGGATAAATGTGATAGAAGATTTGTAACTGATAAATCTGGTGTCTAGAGGAGTGGCTCAGCAGTTCAGAGCAGACACATTTCTCCCAATAATTCAGTTTGGTCCCCAACTTCCACGCTGACCAACTCTCAAGTAACTACAGTCCAGGGCATTCACACACCTGTGCTCCCGGCAAGCACTTGAACTGAAATGACACGTGTGATGTTTTGATTAACAATGCCCTCATAAGCTCATATATTTGAGTGCTTAGTATTCAGGGAACAGCACTACTTAGAGGAAGTCAGAGGTGTGGCCTGGCTGAAGAAAATGTACCACTCCAGATGGGCTTTTGAGGGTTCAGAAGCCTAGGCCAGGACCAGTTTCTCCCTTTCTGCTGCCTATCATTCTGGTCCTGGATGAGGAACTCTCAGCTACTTCTCCAGTACTATGTCTGGCTGTATGTTGATAGGCTCCTGCCATGAGGAAAATGGACTGAACCTCTCAAACTGTAAGTTAGGCCCCAATTAATTCTTTTCCTCTATAAAAGTTGCTATGGTCATGGTGTCTCTTCATTGAAATATACCATGGGTTAATATAAAACACACACACACACACACACACACACACACACACACACACACTTACACACTTAAAAATAAAACATTGATGAATGTGAACAAATAATAGAACATTTATTGTTTTGTTCTTAAAACTTCCTTGTAAGTCTAAAATTTTTCAGTGGGTTTTAAATTCAAAATGCTTTTGTTACCCAGGAAAAATAATGGGTCATTTTGCTTAAATTTCAGATTGCCTGTTATATATTAATCAATGTAGGTTAACCCATGAGTCTAAAATAACATGAATGAAGGGTTCTTATTACCCCTACCTATTAGTTTTATTACTCCCCATTTCTTCCCATGACAGAATAATTAGATGGAGCTAAATTAGCTGAAGTCTCTGCATATAAATATTTATAAAAAGGTTCCTTTTGAACACTTTCAATTAAATAGTTTGGAAAGTAAAAAATCTTATTTTTGCTAATGAACAGGTAATTTAGAATGTTTTAGATTCAAATTACATGACCCCTACAATGTAATTTGAATGTATATCCTCCAAAGCAGTATTTTACTTTCTAACTGCCAAGAGGAAGATTAAAAAAAAAGAAGAAGAAAAAGAAACGAAAGTGGAAAAGAAATGAATATGGGAAAATACTGTTCTGAGATTCAGTTTGAAGGAATGTTCTTTTTTTATTTTCTTTCAATTCAATTGTGAACTCCATTGCAACATCCCCGAAATACCTAAGCCATATGTATATCTCACAACACAGGCAAGTAGCTCCAACATTCAATTAGGCCATCTACCATTTTCCTGCTTGGGAAGTAGACTGCTTGATATTTTTATTATAACTTACATGTGGCACAAAATAAGTAGCCCCTAAAGTTTGTAAATGGGTTTTAAAATCTGTGGAATAAAAAGTAAGCTTTTGAAACTTTGGAAAATTTTGTACCAAATTAGAACAAGTAGAAATAGGGTTCTTTGTTACCCAGCGCCTCCCAGCTACTACAGATAAGGGTCAGGGACTTGGGGTATGCATATAATTTTTTCTCTGTGTCTCATTGGGAATTCTCTGGGCTCCCAAATCACTGAGCCACCTCCCTTCCTGTTGCAGGAAAATATAGGTCACTATCCAAAGCCTATGCCCAACACCCTGAAGTGGCAGGTGCCTCCATGCTTAGTTGAGTTCATCTACAAATCTCATGCTCAGGATAGAGGCTGGGGATAGTTCGTCCACAGTTAACACCACACCCAGACTTACTGTTTGATTGCTACTCCTTTGTCTTTTATTGTTGTTGACTGTTCATAATGATGGGATTAGAGCCATACTCAAGTATATAAATAATCATTGAATTCTCCAACATGGTAACTTTAGTCTTCGCTTTTTTGTTGCTATTGTTATTGTTTGTTTGTTTAGATGAAGTGGTCTTTTCCCCCTAAAACATCAAGTTTTAAATTTGATTTATTTTAGGAAAACCTATCTTAGATCTTACACTTAAATAACACTGTAGGGCTACAATCTGAAGTCATCAGGGCCACAGGACACTTTAGTGGCTTCAGAACACTTTCTGGATGTATTTAACAAACACTCCTGTGATTAGCTGCACTCTTCTCTATAATAAGAATAAGGCACTTTCCTACACCGTCCACCAAAAGTTTTATTTTTGGAATGCAATCATTGTTTCTCTGGTTCTTATTTCTCTAAGGAGTCTCATCAAGAACAGGCTGAATGAAGAGAAGATGAAGGAGCCTAAAGGCAACATTTATGAAATGAAAACTTTTCCAGAACTCTCAAGAGCAACCCAGGAAAATTACTGCAATAATTTTTCTTTTGAAAGGATAGAATTTTTGTTGTATATAAAATAATAAACTTAAGGTCAGTGTTTTGAGGACCTAAGAAAATATACTTTACTGTGTGAGTGCTCTCTGCAGTTAACTAGAAACAAAAATTTAATTTGTTAGTTTATCATTTGTGATATTAGAAATATGTTAATCTATATATTGACATAATTTTTGTTTCTTCTTTTTTGAGATTGAGTTTTTCTGCGTAGCCCTGGCTGTTCTAGAACTCATCCTGTAGATCAGACTGGTCTCAGACTTGCAGTGATCCACCTGTCTCTGCCTCTTGTTTACTGAACTGAAAGGTGTGCACCATCACTGCCCAGCTATTGACATATTTTTAAATTACATTTTACTAATCAATTTGTGGCTGTCAAATCAAGAGTGCTTTGGATAATTTGAATTTTAAAAATATCAGTAATCATTATAACATAGCATTCAACAGAAACTAAATTGTATAGTGTGGTAAATCTGTTTGATCTCTAAATAGCAAAATCATGATTAATCATGATTGTGGGAATGACTGTTTATAATTATTGGTTTTTGTTTTGGAGAGAAAGAAGTCCTTCAATACTACCATTAATGTATCGGTGTAATATCAGTCATAGTCCTCTAAATCTGCTGTGTCCATAAACTGAGAAAAAGAAGATGAAGGTACCCATTTTTAAGCTCCCCATTCCTGTAGACTGTTGTCTTATGATCTATATGTGTTCATGTGATCTAGGTCCATGATGATCACTAGGGTCATCGGTAGTCTAGTGTGGCTACAGAGAACTTGAAACATAGTGACTAGTGTAAAGAAAGATATTCCATGTGACATAAAAATTAAAATTTGAAGACAGTAGAAAAAAATGTCAGATAAAAATGTCTATAATTATCACCTCCCTATAATCTTTTTGATGCATGAGACTAACTAAAATGTATTAAAATATCTTTGTTTATTTTTATTTTTCAAAAAAACTTTTTAGGTTAAAATATAGTTACAACATTTCTCCCTTCTCTTTCTCAATGCCTTCCCATATAGCCCTCCCTACTGTCCTTTAAATTTGTGGCCTTTTCTTACATGAATTGTTATTGCATGGATATATATCTAATAGGTACATAAGTACATATATATTTCTAACTATAACCTGATCAGTCTTTATAATGCTACTTGTATGTATGCATGCTTTCAGGTCTGGCCATTTGACACTGGACAACCAATCAGTGTACTCTTGCTCAGTTTTCTTCATTTGCCATTTGCACATATTCTCTGTGTGGGGTAAAGCTCTTGCAGGCTTTCCCTGCTTGCTGCGATAGTTCCATTGCTGTTCTCCTCATCTTTTATTTCACTTAAATAAGAATTATGTGTGTGTTTTCCATTTCATTTGTTTGGTCTTGTTCTTTAATCTTTATAACAACTATTGTTAGTAGAAAGCTTCTTCTAAATTACTTTTTGTATGTAGTTTGTCTTGCCATGTTCTTTATGTTGTATTTTGGTGAGAAGATGTATTTTAGGTCTAGAGGCTAGGGAATGGACCTGGAGGAAAATGAATGCATACTTCAGAAAACTGGCTGTTTGGCAGTGAGTTAGAAGAGAAGAGCTTCCTCATTTTCTAGCTGGACTATAGTGACGTGTGCTGTGATGGAGAGACTGTGGTGGGAATACATTGGGGAAGTAGGATCAACGTGTTTAATGATTCATGTGTGTCAAAGATGAGTTTTAAATGGGATGAACATATTTCCCATGCTTTCATATTGCAAATTTTCTAAGAGGAAGATATTGAAATAGGTAGCAGCTTGTCTTCATAAAATACTGTGCTGAAAATAAGCAAACATTTCTGGGGCACTTTCAGAAGAATATTTTTTCTCATACATTTGAAGTAATCTGTGTGTTAGGAATCCCTTACAGATGAAGTAAAAATTGTAGCTTGTAATATCTATGTTCTAGATACTAATACTAATCCAGTTGGAACACTGGTGGGGCACTTAATGATGAATCTTAGGATGAAAGATGACATGGAGAAAGAGGCCTTGCTAGGATCACCCTGAGCGACTCCCAGGTCTTCTGTCTGCTACATGTAACCCTTTGAGTTCCCTATGCAAGACAGGCAAAAGAAATAAATAAGCACATACTTTTTTAGGATAGTAAATTGATGTTTTAAGTCAGTTAATTTGTAGTATCTTCTCAAAATTTGTAGTATTTTTTACTAAATAACTCAAATACAATACACTTACATTATTTTTCTTAACATATTTTGTAGCAAAAAAAAAGGTTCAAGCTTGATTTCAATGTCTTAGTGTCCTTCTTGATATGAAATGCATATTATACTTCTAGTGTAAAGTATAAATTTTACATACCTTGTGAATTCGTCTTGTGTGTGTTTATATTTTGATTAGTGGTATTATCATTATACTTTTTGAAACTTTCACAAAAGCCTTCTTTGGAGTTGTTATGATTACATATGTTTTTTTAGATTGTGGTCTGCACTTAGTTTCAACTGCTACATGCTATGCTATGAACACTTTATGTGTTGGTTAACAAATATATGATCCTAGCATTTTCTTATAAATAATTGACATAAATGTTGGTGCAATGGTTTCTTCAGATGCATATCAAGAAGTATAATTTCCACATAGTATAGTATGCTAGCTTTCATTTGCTATATCTGATCAAAGAATTTGCCAAATACATTTCGGTCAGAGCAGGTTAATTTAGCTGTAAGAAAGAATAAACTCTGGGCAAGCAAGATAGCACAGTGATGAGACATTTGCCATTGTGCTTGATAACTTGATATCTAGGGCTCTAATGGTGGAAGGAGAAAACCAACAGTCCCAAGCTGCCTTTAGCTGACATACCTGAGTGAACATGTGCACTTCACACACACACACACACACACACACACACACACAAGCACACACCCCTTAAGTAAATACATAAGTAAACAAATAAGCATAAAAAGCTTTTAAAATGAAAAGACTCTAAAAGAATGTCCAACTGAAACATTACATTTCTATTGGTCACTTCTTCCTGCAGTAACCAGAACTCTGGATGCTTGACAGCTCTGGTTCTGCCATCTATTACTTCCTGCTAGATGGGAAGAAAGCCTATTTGCTTCTTAAATGCATTGCTCTACTGGTGGTACCCATGGACTGAACGTGGGAGAATTGCTTCCAAGGTTACAGCCTACAATATGAAGTATTGTCAGTCTGAAGTTCAACAATCTCTTCCTACCTAATACTTGTGTTCTGGGAGAGAATTAGGAAGTCTTATCCACAGCCATCCACTTTAACTTTTTTTATCTTGAAAGCAAATTTTGATCCCTTCATTCTTCTCACTAACATTTGTACTGGCAGAATATAATTTTTAATCAACCCTATAAGTAAAATATAACATTATTGTTAATTTTCTTTATATCTCCCTGCTGTTTACTAACATGAGAAACAAACAAACATGTTTATTCATTCTAAAAAAATTGGGGTGGGGGAAGATACAGAAGTGCTTGATGTATCTCAGTTGTTACAGTGAATGTTTAATAGGCATGATGTTCTGAAACATTCAGCACAATATATAGTGGCACAGTCCTAGTGCCAGGACTAGGGAGTGGATGCAGAAGTATCAGAATTTTAAGGTCATCCTCAGTGATATAGAGAGTTCCAGGCTACCCTGGACACAAGAAACCATGTTTCAAAATAGAACAAGAACAAAAAAAGTCCAATTTTTAATAATTCTGAGATAAGTAAAGATATGCAAAGCAAATGATACTGATTTCTCAAGGACATACCATCAGAAGGTTTGTGCCCCACAGATTCTTCATCAGCAATGTGGTGACACTTTATCTATTTTTGTTCATGCTAGAATAAAAGCACCTCAGCATAGGAAATTCAGGGAGATCATAACTTATTCAGTACTAAGTAGTTCCTGTTATCTAGTTTGTTCTCTGTAGTTCTAATTAGGCATAGTCAACCATAAACCTAAATCATTGAATAAAAAATTCCAGAAACAGATGAGCCATAAGTTTTAAATTGCATGCCATTCTGAGAAATGTGATGGAATTTTGTACCAGCATTATATCTGCTATATATGCAAATCATCCTTTGCCTATTTTTATGTGTTATCAGCCCATTAGTCTCTTAGGTTCTCTGTTTGCAGATCTGCTGTCACAGTACGATGTGAAAGATATCACCTTCCATAACTTTTATTACAATATATTGCTACAGTTGTATTGTTTTGTTAATGTTACTGTTGATTCTTTATTGTGCCTAATTTATTAAAATTTATGATAGGAAGGATGCATGGAGAAATCATTAACACATATGTTTTAATAAAATCTGTAGTCCAGGAATCCATTTTCAGTCTTGAAACACAGTCTGTTGGAGAAGCAGTGACTACTGTGCTTGGCTTTGTTTTTGTTGGATCTTTAGGTAAAAGTTTCTGTTTTTCGGTTTAAAATTCATACTTTCTCCTGATATGGTAGCATCCTTAGAAGTTGGTGGATATTTGTAAGTTTGAGGTCAGCCTGGTCTACATAGTGAATTACAGAATAGCCAGAACTATACAATGAGATCTGTCAAAAAAATTCATAATCTTTTTGGTAAATATGAACATTCTATTGCCAATTTATTTGTTTTAAAATTAAAAGATATGCTTTTCTGCAATTTCTTTTAATAAAATAGCGTGACTTTGCTTCATTTTGTTTTTCAATTTCAATATTTTTATTTCCAGAATTTAAAGTTTTTTATTATCTTTATTTGTGTGTGTGAGAGTGAGTGTATGCATAATCACACATCATAGAATGCATGTAGAAAGAAGATAACTTACAGAAATAAATTTCCTTCTTTCCCCACGTGGGTCTCATTTATACTGTCAGGACTGACAGCAAGAGATCACCTGAGACACAGCAACACCATTTTCAGGGATTGTTTTAATGGTTCACCTTTTTGCTTTTTGTTTTTAATCTACTCTATATTTGAACACTTTTAAGAATAGAAAAAACAACCCATCTACATTGGATAATATTAGTACTTTTCAGTTTAGCCAGTCTGTCAGGTGTACCCTAGCATCTCAGTGCTGATGAAAGTTGCAGTTTCTTTACCAAGTATAATGCACATCCTTCCACAGGCTTCTTTACCATCTGGCCATCTTCAGCAAAATTCTGTACTGTCTCTACCAGTTTAAAATCTGATTGTTGTTTTCTGAAGGGGAATTCCAAGAAATGTTTAGTGTGAATCTTTTGTCATCTGCTTGTTTAGAGATCTTGACTCTCAAGTCTGTCATTTTTTAAAAATAAAGTAGAACACTGAGTTTACTTCATTGATTGTGAGATGTATAGTTTCTAGAGGCTTCTAAGGTCCTGGGAGCCAGCCTGGCCTCAGCCAGTTCAAATTGGTTATATAATATTGGTGGCTTAAATAATTCCTCATAGCACTTCCTCATAACCATGAGAGCCCATGAGTGGGCACTTTCTCATAAATCAGCCTGGGGTCTCCCTGAGGCCCTTGGCAACAGAGGCAGATTATTGATGTGAGATGATCTGGACCAGCAAGAGCTGACCACACCTGCAGCAGCAGATGCAAGAAAAGCACAATTCTTCCCCCTGGCTGGGTGGAGGGTATATAAGACTTGCTTCTTCCTCAATAACTTAAACTTGCCTGTTTCAACTACTTTCTGGAGTCTGAGATGTTGATTCCCTGCCTTCTTGCCCTCTCCCCCAAGGGAAACAACAGGACCCCAAAAGGGCAACAATCCACAACTCATCAAATTTTCTGCCATAGATCTTATATATCTGTTTGGATCTGTTATAATCTGAGAAGTCTTTCCAAAAACTCATCATAAAAACAGGATTACCTAGAGTTTCCAAGTTTTGTTCTAACACCTCCAGTATTTTTATTTTAGACTTTAATCTATGGTCTTGTGGTTCAGTGTTGTCTTTTGTTTATTCATACTGGCAAATTCAAGCTTTCTTCCATGTTTTTCTTAAATTGCTTCTTAGATTTCAAATAAATGCCTAGATATACAGACATTAGCTTTGCTGTAGCATTTACAACTCATTTTAAAGGAATTAGCGCTTTGCATATTTCTACCATGTATTAGAGTCATTGTTGTTATCATTGGTGTTTTATGAACTAGGCTCTCATGTAGGCCAGGCTGCCCTCTTGCAACTGAGGATTATGAACCTATAATTCTTTTGTCTTCAAGTCCCAAATTCTGTGGTTACATATATGCATCAGTGTGCCTTACTCACAAAAGAATTTTGTCAGTTTCTCATCCTCAAAGAAAAACTTCAACTTCGAGCAAAGGGTTGGGAAGTATTGTAGGAATTATTCACTGACAATTGATTATATAAAATGGATTATATAAACACTCACTGATACAAGATTGAACCTTAGGAGAATTCCTGGAAGATTGAAATTTCCCATGCTGAAGCAGCAGCAATTCTTCCTCCAAGAACATACAGAAACAAACAGGAAGGGCACGCAGTATGCACCTGAACCTCAAAGGAGCCTGGCCACACCCCTACAGGGGTCCTTAAACTTCAAAGTCATGCCTTGGTCTTGCTCAAAAGTGCCTGAACCAGCTACATCTCTCCCTTTTATCTAAACAAAAAAGTTTTAAATCTAAGTATATGATTATATACAATAGAAATAATTATTAGGTAGTGTCCAGAAGAGGAAATAGGCAGATAACATAAACAAGGTCATACTACAACTAAAAAAACCTCACAAACATAAGGTGCATCTTAAATGTCTAGAATATTGCTAAGTGGCAATATATAGAGATTACTTCAAAGCTATTTATCTTGAGTAATATGAATCTAATACCTGAATGGTCTTAGCTAAAATATGAGATGTGGGATGACTTTCTGTATGCTGTGAATATGATTGGTTAATAAAGGGATTGTTTGGGCCTATTGCAGGACATCTTAGAAGTAGGCAGTAAATCTAAGCATAGATAAAGGGAAAGGAGGGTGGGATCCAGCCACCTAAGAAGCAAGATGTAAAAGTGCAGGTAAGCCACAGGCCATGTGTCAAGACAGATTAGTGGAAATGGGCTGAGTTAAGATGAGAGAGCTAGCTAGCAATATGCTTGAGCCATTGACCAAGCAGGAAATGATTAATATGTGTCTGAGTCATTTTGGAGGGCCTAACTGGCAGGGAGGCTATGGGCCAGTCCATACCTTGGAACTAGGCTGGACCAGAAACTCTCACATCAAAGAAGAGATTTACCAATCAAATGAATCTAAGAAATAAAGCCAGTGTAGCTATCCTAATATATACCAAAATAGACATTAATCTAAATCAATCAAAAGAGATGGAAAAGGACATTTTATAGTCATGATAGAAAAAGAAATGCATCAAAATTAAATTTCAATTCAGCACATCTATGCCCCAAATACTAGGGTAACTACATTTGTAAAAGGAACATCACTAAAGCTTAAATCACACAACAAACCTGACATACTAAGAGTGGGAGACTTCAGCATCCCGCTCTCATAACTGGATAGGTCAGCCAGACAGAAACTTAACAGAGAAATAAAGGAACTAGCAGATTTTATCATTCAAATGGATCTAACAGAGATCTATAAAACATATTACCCAAACACAAGAGAATATACCTGTTTACATGAACTAGCTTTTTAGAGCCCACTTGCTATGGTGGGATGCCTTGCTCAGTCTTGATACAAGGAGGAAGGGATAGGTCCTGTCTCAACTTGGCATGTTAACAGGTGTTGACTACTCAAGGGAGGCCTTACCTGCTTTGAGGAGTGGATGGGGGAGGTTGGAAGCGAGGTGGATCAGGAAAAGGAGAGAGGGAAACACTGGAGGGTATGTGAAAAGAAAAGTAACTTCTTAAATAGAAAACCTAAACAAACAACAAACAAAAGGATTTTGACAGTTTCTTTGTTACTTTGTTCAAACTTATTCTGCCAGCTTTTCGGTCAAAAGTTACATGTTTCAAACAGTTGGAGTTTGTGAACTTGGCAAGAGTTAGAAATAGAGATTTATCAATATGAGAAGACATAAAAAAAATTCCTAGGTAGTGTTAATTCACTAGCCTTCTCTGTTAGAAACACGTACAGGTATGGCTTTCTTTCTGCTAATATTATTCCTGTATATCTATAAGGTACACACTATAGCATCATCATTAGAAACAAATATAATGGTTTTAAGTTCTCAGAGGTACTTTGGCACTGCAGAAGACAATTTTCCAAAGGCCCCTGCTTGCCTATAGAATGAGATGTGGCTAGAGCTACAGTCAGTAAAACAGCCCCCCAAGGAAAGGCTTTCTCTCAAAAAATGCAGGATTGACATTTGATCCTGAAACATAGAAGATGTTCCCAAGATGGGGTGAAGTAATATTCACCAATATTACTGCTGATGATGATAAAATGTCAGATATTTTCTTTACAAATAAAAGTCCTGTTAAATGTGGTAGCACACACTGGCAATCCCAGCACATGGGAAGTAAAGCCAGGAGGGTCATAAGTTTGAAGCAGCCTGAACTACAAGGGAAGACCTTCTCTTCAAAAAGAAACAAAACTCTCTGACAGTCAGCAGATATATAACCTTTGTGTTTGTGTGTTGTATGCATGTGTGCATGTGTGTTGTGAGGTTGCACATGTACTTTGTTAACTCCTCACTCCAAAGTACAGAGACCTTTTAGTTCCTGTTACCATTTGTAAATGAGTGGCATTTTTAAATGAGTGGGTGAATAAAACACATAAATAAACACTTATAAATAAACAAGCAGTGCTAAGTGGCCATATTTTAGTAACCAAAACCTTGTGACGAACCTTAAAAACATTTGGTAAAACTGTCTTGTCATCTAATTGCTAACAGTAAAAGGAATTCTAAATTTCTATTAACTGTAATCTTGGCACAACACAGGACATTTGCCTGAGGAGTTGAACCATCCAGCAAGTTGATGTTAAGGCATCATGGTACAACCAAGAAAGGCAAAGCAAACTGTAAGAGCCAAAGATGTACAGAGAAAGGTATTTTTGGCTTAAAGTCAGACAGGTTTAGTGCCCTGTTACCTTGTATGATTCTTTATGCCAATTTGAAAAGGCAAGGTCTCTTTGAGACTTGGTATGGTGAGATTTAGGCATTATTTAGGGAGACCTAGAGACTTATTCCTGAGTTCTCAGAGACAGGATTGACACCATTACTGTGTGGAACAGTTCAGCTCTCCAAGAATTGCCTTAAGGTTCAGTTTTGTATCGGTGAATATTTATATAAACCCCTTAGTAAATAAATATTAATCCTGTATATAGCCAATTGCCAATAAATAATTACTACAATCTCTGGCACCCAATGTGAGCTTCTAAAATAAATACTACAATATCTCTGTGTGTTAAAGGATTTTTCTATGTACCTCAATTGTCAAATATAGTTAGAAATGAGTATTTCCTAAGCTGGCAAGACAGTGCATCAGAGAAAGGTTCTTGTTTCCATGTTCTGTGATGACATGAGTTTAATCTCAGAAACTCACATAGTGGAAGGAGAGAACCAATTTCATAAGGTTGTTCTCTTGGTGCCCCACCTACATCATGGTATGCAAGCACCATTTCAATTCCTTCACACATATACCTTGTACACATGTACACCCAATAAATAAATAAATGTAAAATAATGATCTGGGATAGGCACAAAGCATTAAATATGCCTTCGTAGCCAATTCTCTCTTTGTGTCTATATCCATGTGTCTACCACAATCTTTAATTAGAATTTTTATTCTTTGTGTGTGTGTGTGTTGTGTATACTATTGTTGTGATTTTACTATTTCTCTTACCATCCCTGTATGAATTGTATAGGTGGCAGAAATAACACATGTTGATACTGTTCAGCACTAGAGATCATTATACTAATATCAAACCTTTTTCATAAATATTATGTAGATTGTTAGTAGATTTTATAATTATTTTTAAATTTCTACAATACTTAATGTCACTCTATATAAACATGAAGATTGCATAATGTTTTTACTTTTACATTTTAAAATCCATGAACCATAAAAAGATGATTTACTATAAAATTACACAAATTATTGTTTGCCTACAGCTTCATAATGTTCTACCTAAATAAACTCGGAAGTTTTCAGATATTTTAATATCTAAAGGTACTACCTTTGTTTCCATTTCAAAACCAATTCTATAAAATCAATTTAATATGTATTGCACTCTTTCACTTCCTTTGATTTTGCCTAGCTATCATTTTTAAACTGACACTAAACATTTGGAACTAAATTACAAAGGATATATCGTCTTTTGAATTGATCTCTTGTGATCTGAGTATAAGGACATATGTTTTTAGAATCTAATTCTGTTGAATCTTCATGCTACTGAACATGTTCACCATTCACCTGTGTTTCTTCTATTTCCCTTCCCTTCTTCCTATTTTCCCACTATATATATATATACACATATATATATATATGTTTCTCTATGCTTCGAATTCCAACTACTGTGTCTTCTAAAGAAATCTATTATTTCCTTTTGTATGAAGTTTGCTTAATTTATTTAACCAACAAAATTATTTATGTTCTTATATGTCTTATATTCTATATATTAGTCTGAAACTTATTTGTGGAAACACCTAAAACATCCTGTTGGCTGTGGCAAAATCCCCCTATCCTCTAGTGATTCATATGCTTTTCGAGCTAGAAATTTCCTATGAAAACTATAATGTATAATGTAAGTCTCAGCAAGAGTCAGTTTTTCATTTCAAAGTCCAAGCAGCTCACCGGTCCACAGTAACAGTGATGAAAGTCTTCAGCCATAGAAACCCGAGGCAAATCTTTTGACCTTTAAGAAGTATAGCCCCTGTCAGTTGTTTTGATAAGAGTTTCTTGAAAGTAAAAAACAACTTTCCTTCTTCATATGTAAAGTTTACTGAAACAAAAAAAGTAATTTTTCTGTGCTCAAAGGTATTGCTCTTCACTCAGGTGACTTTATGTGGCTGATGTGCAGTCCTTCCCTGTTAGACTTTGATTTTCTACCTTCAAGGTAAGTGCCACATGCTAAATGGCTCAAGCAGAGATGGAAGCAGCTGCTGAGTGGAAATATGGCAATGTTCACAGAATAAAAATGTGAAAATTCATTGACATTTTCACAATGTCTTCAGAATACACTCAAGTGTTATGACTGATTGGTCCATTAATTCAGCATGCTCCTACTTCTCAAGGCATGGGTCTCAGGTCCCACCAGCAGCAGATTGCAGAACTTGTTAGCCACATACTCAGTTCTGGGTATGTGGCTCAATTGACAATAGTGTTTGCAGCATAAGAATGAGAACCTGAGTTTGATCCCTAACACTCATGAAAAAAAAATCTCTGAGTGGGACCTAGAGAGACAATTCAGCAATTGAGAGCACTGGGTACTCTTCTGGAGGACTTGGCTTCAATTTTCAACATACATAGCAGCTTATATCTGTTTATAACTCTATTCCTAAGAGATCAAGGAGTGCCAATTTTTTTTACTTTTGTAGGAACTAAGTATGCATATGGTGCACATATGTGCATGCAAAGAAACATTGAAATACATTCAATTAAACTAAATTCTTAAAAATCCCACAGTGATTATGTGAAGGTATCTGTCACTCCAGAACTAGATGGGATAGAAACAAGAGGAATCTTGGTACTTACTAACTGACAGCCTAGTCTCAAAGCCAGTGAGAGACCTTATCTCAAATGAAAAATGTAGAAGATGATAGGGCAGGACATCTCAATGTCTTCTGTCTTACAAGGATTTGAGACCTGCACTTATTTATGAGCATACACCTCTCTCTCTCTCTCTCTCTCTCTCTCTCTCTCTCTCTCTCTCTCTCTCTCTCTCTCTCTCACACACACACACACACACACACACACACACACACACACATACATACACCAAAATGCAATGCAAATTCCCAACCCTCACACCAGATTCAATGAATTATAATGCATAGAATACTACTCTCTGACTAGATTTAAGGCCCACTCCATTAGATGGAACCCATTCCTGGTAACTGTTCAAGTGGCCAAGAATATGTGACTAGAATGGCTATAAATCTAAGGGAAAACAAAATACTGTGCTGTGCTAAAGGAATATAGCAATACAACGACTCTTGATGACATCCTGCTGTGTCCATAGATCAGTGTTTCATTCAGTCATCTTCAGAGATATCTCCTGCAATAGATAAGAACTAATACAAAGACCCACAAGTGGACAATATGTAGGGAGTGACACCTTAGAATACTTAGTCATAAATAGGATATCCTCAGAGCTCAGGGAACTGTGCTGAAGAAAAGGCAGAAAGATGTAAGAGCCAGAGGGGATGGATGATACCAATATCTGTATCTTCCAGATACAACAGAACTGATGCCCAGATCAATACACAAAGGCTGTAACAGCATGGACAGGACCTGAACAGGTCCAAGCCAGAAGAGGTCCCAGAGTTGACATGAGAAAACAGACATGAACTTCCATCCACAACTATTTCCAATTAACAACCACTCATAAAGGAAAATTAGTTTCTCCAAGGAACTCTCACTAGGTATACAACCCACACTCAAAAGTGGGTTTATGCACAGAAGCAGATACCTAACACAAAACTAACAAAAATATATGTTTGGATATTTTTTTATCTCATATTGCTTTATGTAGGCATTTTTCCACCTTACTTTTCCTTAGATATTATGATCCTGATTATGATGTGTGTGGGTGTGGGTGTTTCTTGTGGCCTTTCTTAGCTTTTTTTCTTATTCTTTTTGTCTGCTTGTCTTGCTATATCCTTATCTGTTTAGTTTGCCTGTTTGTTATCATAAAAGAGAGAAGGGGGATGTAGAATTTGAAAGATGGATGGGGAGATGTAGAGGCTCTAAGAGCAAATGAGGGAGGGAAAGCCATGATTAGAGTATATTGTAAGAACTTTATTTTTTAATAGTAAAAAATTGGAGCTTACCAGGATCTTTGAAGTAGCTTTCAGTACATTAAGTTGTGAAAATAACAAACTCACTTAATGTCCCGGTTCAAAGCATGAGACTTTCAGCTTGATGCCTGCTCAGTGCCATGGCATCCAGATGAAAAAGGAAAGCAGCTATCATGGTAGACAGAAGTACCTTATGGTAGATTTTCTTCTATTTCAAGAACATGTTGAAAATTTGATTAAAATATAGCAAACTTTTCTCAAAATCTTTGCCTTCTTTTGTTACAGCCTATTGTATTTTCATAGCATTCTTTCCAACATCTCAGAAGACCTAGAATTTAAGTATCAGCTGCTTGCTCTGCCAGGCAGAAGGTGAAATGGGTTTGTTTTCCCAATCAAATAGCTTTCCATTTGCTTTGGCACTTGGACCATGAGCAGACACAGCACCCCAGTGACCCAGACATTAAATTCTTGAGAACATTGTTTGTGGTTTGCTTTCTGATGTGGTACCTACCTTCCTTCACTGAATCCTTCTTCAGCAGTTTTCACTAAAGCATCACTTCTAGAAGAAGTTCTTGACAGTTGTACCTACAGAGGACACTGATTTTAATTTTAAATTTCCTTTCTATAGGGAAGAGTTCTTTCTCGTCCTAGCTACATAATTGCAGACACAGAATGGACTTTTTAAAAGCAGATAACAGACAATCACTCCTTTCTTGGATTAAGTTAACTGCAGTTTTATCACCAGCTTTCTGAGAACTTTTGTTTATTCTTCCAGTTCCAGCTGGACCATTTCCTAGCTCAAAATGAGTTCCTGATAATGTCTTTAATCTCCTGATAATGTCCTGGCTTTTCCTTGCTTTAGATACGGTGAATGAAACATCATAATGCCAGTGACCCCCTAAGCCATACTATCTATAATTGAAATATTTCTTTCTTTCTTTCTCTCTCTCTCTCTCTCTCTCTCTCTGGAAAAAGACATAAATTAACCAGTTTTATCAAGACCACATTGTTTTATCAACTCATATTTAAATTAATTTGGAAAAATAAGAAATTAGAAACAGAAAATCTAGATTTCAACTCATTTTATATGCAAATTCAATTTCAGTCATGAAACACCATGATGAGGACAAGAGCTCCAGGTGTGGGTGGGAACACTCTATTTCCTAGCAGCTTTAAGATCACAATGACAACACTCATGTATTGTTAGACTCTTCTCACCAGCTTCTCTCTGAAGAGCTAGACTCCCTTACTTGTTCCCCAAGGCTTATGTGGGATGGAGGTTAGTTACTTTCTGTCTAGTTGCTCAGAGCCAAGTGCAGGTGTGGGGGGTGGCTCTGAGGATGAAAGCAACTTCCATCCATCTTTAGTAGATGGATTTATCTCTCCTTGGACTGCAGTCAAGTCTACTTCTGAATCTTGTCTTAGACATTGGGTATGAGAGCCATGAGTGAAGATCCAGCCCATTGCTCTGATTTACCAAAGCTGTGTATAATACAGGTAACAAGAGTTCTATTTTGAGAGATATGCTTGATTATATAGTCATCTCCTTTGTAAATTAAGGCAGCTTTAAAATCTACCAAGCATCTTCTCATATGAACTTACCATTCTGAGAATTTAAGTAACTTTATGTTTGACTGGCAAGATGGCTCAGAGGGCTGGAACACTTGCTGCTAAAGCTTGACCTCAGTTCCATCCCCAGAACCCATGGTAGATAGAACTGATTCTTCAAGTTGTTCTCTGACCTCCACACATACACCATAACCCTTATACATGGACACACACACACACACACACCTAACACACACCTAACACACACCTAACACACTCTCAAACCTACCAATAGCAGCAGCAACAACAATACTAGCTTAAAAGCTAAATAGCTTTATTTTATTCTATGTGGTTGATATCCACAACACCACTGTACTTTGAACTATGAAGAGTTATATCCCAAATGTTTATTTTGTTTATTGGTTTTGAAATAATCTTGTTATAGCTCAAGATAGCCCTGAATTCCCTAAGGAGTATATGCTGGCCTCAAACTTACAACCTGCCTGCTTCTGCTTCCCATGTACTGGAACCAAATATGTGTTCTAAAACTTTCCTCACTAATAATGAAAAGATTACTTACTCATTGTCCTGATATTCTAGGATCTGATGAGCTAGCTGGACCTCTCCCAAGTTTTCTTTCTCACAATATTATATATATATATATATGTATATATATAATTAAAAGTTATACCCTTGCTCCTCTCAAACTTGTTTGTTTTAAAGGCCACTTTTTAAATTGTTGTTATTACATACATGCACAAATGCATACACACATACATACATATGCACAAACAATCTCTGTAATCTGTTTAGTGTTGATTATGTATATATGATTTCAGAGATGACCACTTGGAACTAGATAACCAGTTAGCCTGGGGAAGCCTAATTCTCACTGTAACAGCAACAAACCAGTTCCTCTGCCTTTTCCTTTCCCCCTATCATTTAGTTCTAGCTTCACAGGTAGCCCCCTCCCTCCTCTGACCACTCACTTGTTCCCTAATGCTTTCCAAAGTCAATCATACTTTCCCTTTAAGAAAAAATCTGATAAGCCTTTGCTAAAGAGCAAAAAGTGAAGGAGACCATGAGATATAATAAAGTCAATGTGTCATTTGGTGTTATTTTATTAAGTTGTATTATATTACATAGTATAATACAACAACTACATATACTATATTATGTGATGTATCACTAAATGTGATAATATTGTCTTTTGTATTGTATGAATTATATCTACTAAATACATGTCTTCAGATGTTTGCTACATTTCAAATGTTCTGACTGTTTTAAGTTATATTTTAGCATAATTATTGTCTTGTGAGTTTTACAAAATTATTTTATTTATATTGTGTGTGTGTGTACATACACCATGGTGCAAGAAAGCAGGTCAGAGGACAGTCTAGGGGTTGGTTCTCTTCCTTCACCATGTGAGACTCATGGATTGAACTTAGGTTGTCACTATCAACAGCAAGACCTTTTACCTTCTGAGCCATCTGGCTGGCTTAGGCTCGTGTTTTTATATTTGACATTTCTACAATTAGATGCCTCAGACTTTACTGCAAGACAATGACAGTTACAACTTGGACTTGCTAATATCAAAAAGATTGCTAGAAGGTAAACAATTTTTTTTCTGTTTCTGGTCATTCTCCTGTTAATTATATTTTTCTTATTACCATAAATAAATTTAAACATATTTAAACCATTTAAAAGCAAATTTTAGTATTACATTATCATTTAACTGTTGCATATAAAATAAAATTAAGGCTTATTTATTTGGCAAAATTATGCTAAAACTAATGCTACTGATGAGATGGCCCTTATAAAGAGCAGAAATATACATTCTATAACTCTATCATCCTAAATATCTCATTTAGGGCTGGGTATGATTATCCTAAATTTTTCTTTTACATCCATATAATCATCCAAATTATTGTCTTATTGATTTTGTTTTTTACTTAGACCAATGAAATTATCATATTTTAATATGAGATAAAAGCATGTAGGGCTTTATTCTTGGTTTTATTTGATATAGCATAAGACTTCAATGAAAACCCATTCTGTAACTTTGTGTTACATTGTTGATTTGTTAGTCTGTCCAATATTTAGTGGAAAATGTTAGTCATTTTTGTTATTAACATTGTTTATTCCATCTTTGAAGAAATAATTGACAGTTGCGAACTTGGAGAGTTCAACCCAGATGTTTTTCACCAATTTACTTCACACATACTTAAAATAAGATTGGCCTTGGATCTGACGCTCTAAAGAATTCCATTGTTCACATCTTTCTTTCTTGCCTAGGTGTGGCCTTTTAAGGCAGACACATTTTTTTTTTGATTCTTTTATCTTCCTTTCCATCCAGGCTGCAGAAGAGAAGTTTGTCTTAGTTTCTATTTTTTATAGTTCTCATTTAAGCATATATTAAAGAAGCACTATCATGATGCATCAGTTTTTTTTATAATAGAACAATGGCTCACTCATATTTCAATCCTATAGTAATTTACTTAACACACAATAGCTTCAGTTGTAAAACTTTCTTCCACACATTTCAAAGTTAAACGTGATTATAGTCTCAGCATCTGTTGGGTCATACAAAAGTTCATTGCCTTAAAGTAGTACAGCTGATTTTGCTTAAGGGAAATATCAACCCCCTTCCCAAATATAATCTGTCGCTGAAAGTGTTCAGAAATTTTGTAATGCAACCATTGCAGTCAATCTTTAATGATGACTCATCATAGGATGCAGAACCCTGGAGTATTTACAGCTCTGATGTTGAGAAACTATGGGTGATTGATAGTAACATGCATCTAAACACACATTTCCCTTTTTGAAAGGCAATACAAAAGTCATTTGAACACAATAGCCCAAAGTGGAAATAACTCAAGTGGCTGTCAACAGATGAATGAATTTTTTAAATGTAGAATTTCCATAGTATGGAATATTATTCAATTATAAAAACAGAACCAAGGACTTGGCAGTTGGCCCAATTGGTAAAGTGATTGCTGCACAAGCATAAATTTGACCCTGTGGTCCCATGAAAATACACTTGGAGTTGTGGTGCATGCCTGTTATCCCTACATTGGAAAGGAAGATAGGAAAATTCTCCAGGGCTCACTGGCTGTGCAATCTTACCCAATTGGTAATCCCTAGGCAATGAGATACTGGTTTCCAAGGAGGAGACGCCATTTCTGAGGATGGCATCCAGAATGGTCCTCCAGCCTCCACATGCATTCCCATATGTGTAAATGGGCATTTGGACCTACAAGTACATCCACACTCACACAAATATATTTTTTAAAGGTAGATTAGAATCATGCTACATTCTCTACAATAAATGAACCTGGAAAACATTATACTATGTGAAGACAAAAATTAGATAATTTTATTTCATAAAGATACTGCTGCAAGGAATTTTGTAGTCCAAGGAAGTGTTAGAAGTATACCATGCCTACTGCTAGTCCAAAGGCACCAAGAGGAGTCATTTAATGGTTATAGAGTGTATGCTCAAGATGATAAAAAGAAACTGGTTACAGATCATGATGATGATCGTATACAACTATGACTTGTGCCAGTGGCTTATATATTTTGTGATAAAAGTAGAAAATAATGTTGCATATAGTTTATAATAATTTTAGTAACCTGATAACATAATATGCCCCAAAACATAATAAGAAAATCAAAACTTTGTTTTTAAGACAGGATCACAAACTGGTCTTGAACTTGCCAATCAAATACCAACTGTCTAATGCCCCTGCCTTAACCTTGCAAGTCATAGGATCACAGACATGTACCTTCTGTACATTTTTTTTGCCAGTATTGTGGATTTGACAAAGGTTCAAATATACTAAATAAATGTTCTTCCATTGAGCTTCACCCTAGATTCTGATTTGTTTGTGTGTGTATGTATGTATGTGATCCACGTGTTTGTGTGTATGATGTATGATATGTGTGTGTGCACATGTGTGCATTTATGTGTGAGAGTACCATTTCCACTTTGCATGCACATGGAAATCAGAGGACCATTACAGGTGTTAGTCCTTGCCTTCCACCTTGTTTGACAAAAAAGTTTGTCATTATGCATGCCAGGCTGGCTGGTCTATGAGCTTCAAGGCATTTTTCTCTCCTTATGTCACTGCATCTAGCTGTAGGAGCAATAGAATTATAGACATGTGCTGCTGTGCTCAGCATTTGAGGTTCTAGGAATCTGAACTTAGGTTTTAGGCTTCCAATTTAACCACCTCCCCAGCTCTGATTATACACTTTAGATAGATAATGTTTATGGCATAAATTTTTATCTCAGTCAGTTGTTTTAGAAGTCAGTTGGAAATTGAAAAGTGGAAGCATATTAAACCCTCCACTATTTGTTACCCCTTCACTAAAATAAAAAACAGAAAACTAATAATAATTACAAACAGAAAGTAAAATTTTGTATTCCCTAAGAACACCTTGGGAGTCTGGATTAACTCTGAGAACTGTTTATAAATCAATATGTACTTGAAATTCTCGGCTGCCGGATCAGTGTGCAAGGACTTATAAACCTCCACACTAAGACTTCCATTGAAACTCAAGTTCAATGCATGCTGCTTTACTCTCTGCCTTAGCAGAGCCAGTCACATTTCCAGAATGCTTTTAGGTGTCTGTGATGAGTTACTCATTTTCCTCCCCCCCCCCTTCATCTAGGGACTTTTCAAATTGCAAGAATTGCTTTGTGCTTTGAAGGGCCTTTGGGTCTGTGAGCGGCATAGCTTTGCCAAGATGACCAGTCTGCCAAATCTTCAGCTGCCAAAAGACTAGCCTGGGTTCTTCATATGATGAAAGTACAAAAAAGGGCCATGTGCTTGGCAGACCTGGCCAATTCCCTCTGCTTCACAGGGAGAATAAATCTCAGAAGAAGTCTTAGAGAGAGCTACCATCTGGTCCGTCTCCCGTCTTTCTCTCTGTCGCCTCCAATCCAGATTGCCAAGTGTCAAGAGGGCTTCCTGTGCTGGACAAAGCTGGGCGTCAGTGTTTGGTGCCAAATGCTGAACTCAGAAGAGATTCTAATGAGGTGGGAATCTGCAGACTAGTTTCAACCTGGGCTCACCAGAGCCATTTGTTGGCTCAAGGGTGGGCCAGCATTTCAACAATGCGAATTCAAGCAAATTAATTGCTTGCCTTATTGTTATGGACTATCTATCTAGTCACTTCCTGGAGATGTTACAATATCAAATAGCAGCATTCTTAATGTCACTGAATGAACACCTTAGATGACTGGAAGCTATCACCACCAGAAGAAACTACAGACTGGTTGTTTGTTTATTTGTTAATTTTCAATGCAGAAACTCTGAGGCAGTTATGGCACACTGCTCAGGTCTTTAGTCCTAACAGCCAACCCCAATTCTCTTTTCCTTCAGAGTTTTACTTGCTATACAAGTTCCGAACAAATGCTAGTAGAGACTTTGCTTGCTGATGGTGCCGAAGCCTGGCCTGTTATCTGATTGGCTAAAACCTGTCATAGTGTTTACTCATTGACATTTTCTTTTAATATCTGAAGTGAGGAATAATTAATAATGTCAAAATATTCAATTATATTAGTAGTTTGGATATTTGATGAATATTATAAATCACTCTCCAACCGAAGGCTCAACGGTAACTTCTTTGTGCAACACAATATCTACGTATAGTTTTTCTCCAAACCAAACCAGCTTCAAGTTGACAGTTACTTGTAGGATGCTTCTCACAGTGAGGTGGTTCTGACATTCCTTCAAGGATAACGAATCAGTTTTCTCTCTCTCTCTCTCTCTCTCATTCTCTCTCTCTCTCTCTCTCTCTCTCTCTCTCTCTCTCTCTCTCTCTCTCTCCCTCTCTCTCCCTTATTATTCTACAATGTTTTGCTTCCTTCACAACACTTGTCTCTCTTCCACCTTCTCCATTTAGCTGAGCAAATTGTTCCCATGGTTACTATGCCATCTATCTGTGACTATCACATAGAGCAATCAAAAGTTTTTCTTCTTCTCTTCACATTTTTTGCCTCTATACTGGTATGTTAACTATCTTCAAAAGCTGTTTTTACTTCCTCTAAACAAAAAGGAGGGGAATGAAATAATGAAATGGGAAAATCTATATTGACCTTCCTCAAATTCTACACAGTAAAATGAAAATGTGCATGTGTTGACAGAATCTACTATGCATGAAGCTATTTACTTAAATTCATGTTGTCTCTCCTTTTTGAGACGTTCCATTTACTTAGTTAAGTTGCTCCATTCCTCTTATTAGTATTAATTTTTGTTTGTTCCATTGTTAGTTCTTGACACAGCATCACTTGGCCATCCTAAGCTACTAGGTCCCTAATAAATTGAATATATGGACTTTAGAAATTTTATCCTTTAATTTTATTTTAGTTTATGTGTGTGTGAGATCTTTCATGATGGTATACTGCACTATAGGCGTTTGTGATCATATTGGTTGTAAAAACATTGTTGTGGTATCCCTGAAATGCTACAGCCAGCAGAGAATCAGTCCAAGTGAGGCAACAAGGAAATCTGGTTCAACATAACCTAGTTAGCTGGTGTTGGTTCAAACTTCTAGACTCTGACTCTGAGCAGCACAGTACAACTTTGGAAAAAAGTTTCCTTGTGGCAGTTATCACAACAAAGCTAAAGGCATGACTACATTGAAACTTTCTTGCAAAGTACACGCCTTCTTGAAAGTACTAGTGGCCTCTTCCATAAAATTTGGTTTTACTGATGAAATGATGCTAAGGATAGAGTCTAGGGAGGAAGAGTCTGGAATAAACATAATAGCCTAGGGTGGTTGGGTGAAGCCTGCCTCTATAGATAACAAAAGATCACCAAGCTCTTAAGTGTATATGATTCCAACTTTCTGCACAGAAAACAGGTGTAAATTACCTCTGTAAAGAGAAAAGCCTGTGAGTTTAATGTTCCTGTTTTCCCTAGTGCTAGCTGTGAGCATGATGTCTCCATGCCCTCTGCACATGATTGTGAGAATATGTGTGTGTGTGTGTGTGTGTGTGTGTGTGTGTGTGCGTTCATGCATGTGTGAAGAGATAGGTGCATAGTACCATGGTACGTGTGTATAAATCAGAGGACTACTTGGCCTGAAGCACCTTGACCTGCTAAGCCATCATGCTGATCATAGATCAACACTTTATATACAATCTGTATTGTCCTGGCCTTAGGGATGCTGCGAGTTAGTAAGACACTCCCTCCCACTTGTCTTGAAAATAGAGTTTAAGGCAAAAGAAAAGAATAAGCTGTTGGGGCTACATTAATTCATAAATGAAAACTTTAGTCTTGTGAAATGTTCACTTTGCCCAACAAGCCTCACTTCTTAATACCACAGAGAAGATTAGTTTCAGCATAAATTTTGAAGAGGACATATCCAAACCACAGCAGTGACTACGCCTGGTTGCAGCAATCCAGAAAAGTTTGAAAGAAAATAATATTTGAGCTGAAATATGAAGTGTAATCACTAAAAGATTATTCATTCATATTATTTCTCAAATAAGTAAATTGTAGGACTGGCTACTCTAAAAAAAAAAAAAAACCAACAAAGGTCACAGGAGGATCTAGTGATGATATCACCTTAGCGATGGCCTCTTCAGCAAAGAAGGGGACAAGCAAATCTTTGCCTTCACTTCCAGCTGCTCTCAGCTCTTCGTCAAGAGTTCTTTTATGTTGACCTCTTTTAGGTTATACAGTAATTACTTTTCTTCTCACTATAACACAATATCCCGCCAAAGCAAGTTCAGGAAAATGGTTAAGAAGAGGCACAGCCCACCATAGTAAGGAAGGTATGGTGATGGGAACAGGAGGTGACTGATCATATGATGATCACAGTCAGGAAACAGAGAGTGGACTGGCAGTAGGGCAGAGTTACAAAAGTCAAGACTCATCCCCCATGACCCATTTCTTTATGTGAGACTTCACCTCCTAAATGTCCCAAAATTTTTGGAAACAGTTCTACCAGCTGGGGACCAAGTGTGTTGAAGCACACAAGCCCAGAGGGGACATTTCACATTCTAACCACAACAGTTTAGAAAGTGTTTTAAAA
Source organism: Sigmodon hispidus (assembly GCA_004025045.1). Lineage (NCBI taxonomy): Eukaryota > Metazoa > Chordata > Mammalia > Rodentia > Cricetidae > Sigmodon > Sigmodon hispidus. Next base: position 39,490 of record PVIH01013397.1, read on the forward strand.
GGAATTCTCTACATTGAAATGAGCAGACTCAATTCTGGCTAGAATTAGAACCAGAATTGGAATCGTGTGTGAAGCAAAGGAACAAAGAAGCAATGGGATCTGATACCTAAAGCAGAAAGGCCAAGACCAGAATCAGTGGACAGAAGACTTACGAAATGCACAGATAAGTTCACAGTTGGGTCACTGAGAATGAGCCTGGTCTGTGATGCAGATACCTGACCAAATGATGGCTAACAGTCAGAACACATAGCCTCCGAGTCCTTTGCTTTCCAAGCTAGTTCTTACATCAGGTTGACCATTTTTACTACCTTCATAGAATTTGCTTTCTTGCCACAGGGTTTTTAAATATTGTAAAAATTAATCAATATATAAGCCTTTTCTGAATATAAGATTTTCAAAAATAAAATTTATTATTTGTGATTGCTTATTTCCTTCTTTGTGTGTTACAATAGCTTTCAAGACTTTTCTTACATAATATATTTAATTAAATATCTCAAATAACATTTGTGTGTACATAGAAATAGCAATGGGCATTATATGAAGACTTGTGAGTATTTAAATAGGGAAGAAAAAATACATGCAGGCTCTCTCATTTAACTGTGTAAGGAGGAGACACTGATAGCCACTTAGGCAAGACTAAATGATGTGACTTTCTATAATGCCCACTTTGCCCCTAATGAAACTTTCTGAAAATGATGAATTTGACTTGAAGTAAAAACACATACCTAATGACTGCAGAAAGTTCACTGATGTCTCACATTGATGTCAGTGATGAGAAGTAACTATAGATTTGAATGTAGGTGTGGCTAAGGCTCTGAAAGGGTATTGTTGCCATTTCCTTTATCTCTCTGAGATGGCTGTACTTGAAAAATATGTAGTCACATTTTAAATGAGATGTATACAGAACTCATGAAAAACAGATTTAAAAAGGAGAATTGTCTGACTGATGCTAGTAATTGGCTTTTATTTATTTTTAATATTTACATGTGTGTGTCTGTGTATCTGTGTATGTGTGTATGAATACATGTGTGAAAGTCAAAGCACAACCTGTGGGAGTGATTTTCTTCTTTCACAATGTGGGTCCTGGATATTGAACAGAACAAATAGATCACCTGACTTGGCTGATTTAGAGAAATGGTATTGCTGCTCCTTGTGCTCTCCGACAGCCAACATGAAAGTTTCCCGAAGTCTAAAACTAACTCAGTTGAAACCTTTATGACAAGGCTTACAGATTTATGTCTAGAGTCCAAAGGTGATGGTACCAGAATAGTATTCTTGCCAGAAATATTGACCCCAGGAGGTCAAGACAGACAAACTATAAGACAAAGTTCAGTTGACAATGGAGCTTGATATGACTGACATGAAAAATAAGCACTTTTTTAAATAAATAAAAATTAAGTTATAATTTAATGAAAAATTTCTACAATGATTAGTTAGATCTCCATGTTTCTTCTTACACATATTAAAATGCTTTGTCTTATAGATTTTTGTACTAGACATAACATTCCCAGACAGAGGGCTTGTATTCAGAATTTAATAGAAGTATTTAAAAAAACTGTAGCAAAATTCAGCATTAGACATCATACACTATTTTGTCAATAACAATTAAGAATCTAACACCAAAAAGAGATAAAACTTTCATGTGTTAGGAATTTATTTTTAATGAAAAGCACTTCCAGACTTCTCAAACAAACCAGTGTAAATCAGTTGATCATCAATTATGAATGCCAATACATGAATCATGCAAGTGTACACTATGACTCTAGAGTAGATGTTATGCTTTCTTTGTGCAAAACAGAATATAATCTGGAAGAGCACTTTCTTATGAGAAAAATCACTAACATTGATTTTTGTCGGTTATTTTCATGAGTTGAAAATGGGGGCCCAAGTTGACAATATTTTATTTTTAATTTTTTTCTATATGTTTTATATGGTAGGTATTAATTTCTTCCATGTAAATTAGAATTTTATAAGAAAACTATGAGTGTCCTGTATCTGTTCCACTGTCTTGGCTTCTGGTTAAGCCTGTACTCACATGAGAGTTAGTGTCTAAGAAGCTGTACTCTACTCTGTCCATCTCTCATAATTTTCCAACAGAAGGCTGATGAGGTTTCAATGGGATTACAGGTATCTTTATTTTAATTGTTTCATGAGCCTTTAAATCCTTTGGCAAATTTTGGAGGACATTTATTGCCAGTGTTGGTTGGCAAAGCCTTATGACATCTGAGACATCTAATCATGGTTTGCTTACCCCTTGGTGGGCCTTTTGATCTTAGTGTTAGCTGCTACTTCAGTCCCAGATCCAAAATAAATATTTATGAGCTAGGCTTTAGTCTAACCCATCAAGATCCAAGATCAGCCAAGCCACAGTCTAAAGCAAGCTATCTACCAGAGCCCACTCTGAATGAAAAGAACTGCAGTTCCCTGTAGTCCTGTAGACTTACACACACAGGAGTGAGAGTGAAATTCTATACCATAACTTTGTCTTGAGCATGTGCTAGTCATATTACACTTGCTCTAACAAGTACTTGAAGTGATCAACTTCTAAAGAGAAAGGTTTATGTACACACTGTTTTATAGGTTCTGGTGTGCTGTGGGACCTGTGACAAGATTGTATATCATGCCAGAGAAAACATGGTAGAGTAAATCTGCTTACCACATAAACAGGGAAAAAAGAAATAATAAAAGGAAAGAGGAGAGAATGGGACTGGTACTGGGGTTTCACAATCTCTGTGAAGGGTGTGACTCTATGTTCTCACAATGATGAAAAGACTTTTCACTAGCCTCACCTTGTAGAGTTTCCACTATCTCATAACAAGTCAGAGCTGGAGTCAAATCCACTGGGGGCATTGCATATTCCAATTATAAGAGAGGGGTGGCTACTCAGCATTACTAACACAATTGCTAGTCAACACTGAAGCTATCTCATCTTTCCCCATGTCTTCCTTCTAAGCAGGCCAGGAGAGAATGCTCAATCAGCAAGTACTGTGCTTCAAACAAGCTTTTAAAAAAGAAAGGCTGTAGTTACCTCATTTAGGAACACTTCTCTCATCCTGATGGTTGTACTTAATGCTAAGAAGAGATTCATTACAGGCATCCAGGGCTTTGTTCTTCATAAAATATAGTCAAGAATTTTCCAAAGAAATTATTAGATGGAGTAACTAAAACCATACTGAGGATCAGATGCAAACCAAACTTGTGATCAGAATTGTCAGGGGTTTCTTTTGCCCTATTAGAAGAAGTTGATCCATTGTCCTGCCAGGATTTTCATCTAGATTATTACATTCTGACAAAAATGTGTTCAGATCATTGCTCTCCCCTGTCAAGTGGTAGATGACACAGTGCTTTCACTGCCATACAAAGGCATCTCACTATTGAAATGAAAAAGGTAGAGAGAAGAAGGAAATCTTTGGATTGCAATCCACCCCCACCACTTTTCTATCCCTGCAGTTTTGAATTAGGCACTCAGTCATGTTCATGTTCTTGTGATCTCCCAAGGGCAACATCTGCTCCATCTGCACTGCAATGCCGGCATGGGGATTCTGTAAACTAATGGGATGAAGCTGCAAAGAGTCGTACATATGTGACAGTGGGCCAGATGTTAGGAGGCAATGTATTGTACCATTGATGATTGTCAGCTTTGAAGCTATGTGGACCTGAGTTCTGACTCTGGTTCTGCCACTGAATAGATAGATGGATATATATGACCTTTAACATGGTATTTTGCTACTACTCAGTTTTCCTGGCAAAAAAACGAGTAATAGTTTCTACCTTAGAGCTGTGAGAAATAAGTGAGATAAAGAAGAAGAATGTGGGGTAGGGGTGCACTGGAGACATGATTCAGTGGATAAAAGTCTTGTGTAAGAATAAAGACTTGAGTTCAGATCTCATGGAAAAGCCGGACCTATTTGAACATCTGCAATTTCTGTAGTCAAGGTGTTTCTTGCATAAAGATGGAAGAGAGAGAGATGAAGAAAACCAAGAAACTTGCATCCATGTAGCCTGGTACATGAAGCATGGAAGTTAGCTTTACTGGCTTTAGTTTTCAGCATGTCTGATGATACATATTGACTCTCATCATACTATCTATTGTTCCATGGAGAGATTGCATAAATCTACTGATCTTCTTGCCTTTGCCTGAAGTTATGGAAAACTCCTTTTCCTCATTTCTCTCTTTTGCTATTGATAAAGGCCGCTGGCTTCTGAACTAAGTTTTGACTAGCATTTCCTCTGCCATGATTCCTCCACTCAGTAGAATCTCCAGGATTTTCTTCTTTATGATATCATCTGGAGTATATGGAGTTTAGGAAGATCATCATGCCTGTTTTCCTATGGTTGGTATAGGGAAACAGAAAACACTTCATAAAAGTGAGTTCTTTTTGGGCCATAGTTTTCCATCAGTTAAGAAACACTTAAATCAGGGCTTGATGATTTTTTTAAAAATCACTTAAAAATTCTAGCTGTTTTATGGTTTAGATGTGAAGTGCCCCCCCATCAAATCATCATATATTAGAGACTTGGTCCCTAGTTTGAGGGGTTTCAGGCATTGAGAGGTGATCAGATTATGCAGTCTTTGAAATAACAAATGGATTGATCCACAAATACAGTGGCAATTTGGAAAATTTTCAGAATTAGAACCTAACTGAAAATACTAGATCATTAAGGATGAGTCATAGGGAGCTATGCCTTACCCAGAGCCCATCTCTGCCTCTCTCCCTGCTTCTAGACTCACACATGGTAAGCAGTTTCATTCACATGTTCCCATCATCATGACATTCTTTTTTACCTCCAGCTTCTAACAATGGTTTTATGTGACCAGCACTGAGACTTCTGCAAACAAGAACCCGCTCAGCAAGTTGTCATTTGAAATCACTTCTTTCGAAGTTTGTCACGGTGATGAAAGCTCACCAACAGAAGTCACCTAATAGCCATGCTTGGTTTAAAAGCAAGCAGTATCCCGATTTATGTTAAATTCTGTAGAATCTGATCACAGCATTTAAAGTATTTAGTGTCAGGGCTAGAGGGATGGTTAGAAGAGCACATGTTGCTGTTCCAGATGAGCAAGGTTCAATTCCCAGCACCCACATGAAAGCTCACAACCCTCCATAGCTCCAGTTCCAGGAGATCCAGTGACCTCTTTTGACCTCCAAGAACACCACACACACATGTGGTACACACATACAGGCAGGCAGGCAGGCAGGCAAAATGCTCACATGCAAATAAAGAAATCTAATAAAAAAATAAATATTTTGTTTCAACTCAGTTAAGCACCTTTCAATTCCCATTGTAGAAATGTATATTACAAGAAAAAAAAAGTATCAAACTTGTATCTTATGGATATTGACCTTTTACATTTTGATGTGTTTCACTCCAAGTGGGTTTGTTTTCTTACTTGATGAAACTTGCCTGTATTTGTGGTGAAGAGAACAGTGATGTATGTTAAACTTTCAAAATGTCCAACTCAACTAATTGACATGTGCACTGTTTCATATAAATTTTGTGATGAGAACACTGAAAATGTACACTCTTTGTAATTTTAAAAGATACAGTCTGTTGTTGTTTACTTATATTTCACCATGCTGTGAAATAAATCTGTTAACTTAATGTAATATTTTACCCACTGTTCTCCTAATCCCATTTAGTCTTTGGTAAGCACTATTTTAAACTGTATTTAGCTGTGTTTAATTTCACAGATAATGTCAGATCATAGATCTTCCTCTGTTTGGCTTGTTTCACTTAACGTAATGTCTATGGTTTATTATCCACTTTGCTGCAAATAATTGTGATTGTTCTTCTTTAAAGAGGTATCCATTGCATATGTTCACAAGACTTTCACAGTTTTATTGTTTTTATAAGACATCTATAGTATCCTACAATAAGTGTACTGATTACTAGTTGTTTGTTTAGGTTGGTAGGCAATCTTAACTGGATCTTTCCCAAGTGAATATTTTTCCACTTTTCTGAAAGAAAGCTAGTTTTCAGTAAAGACATGTGAGCATCACAAATTGAGGCCACTTTCAACATTTAACAGAGCACTGAAACCTTTGGCTTTGGTATTTTCCAAACCACAGTATCAGGGCTGGCTTTCTACAGCATCAATAAGGCATGCTTAATGTTCAACGTCGTCAAACACTTGCTGACTTAAAAACAAGTGTTCAAACCTCATCTTTTTAGCTCAAACTTGAGGCAAGTCTTGGCAAAGTGAATTTGCAGTTATTCTTAGTGCCACCAAGAAGAGAAGAATCCACTGTTTACAATAGTAGCCAAAACACCTTATTTGGGTTTACTTTTCAGAGTGTCTTCCACTTGGGATTTTCAAAGTCCACATGAGCTCTAAAAATGCCACAAATTCCTGCTTATGGCACCCTAAATGGAAAAATAGCACTACAGTGAAAAACAGTGACCTTGCTGACAGACTCATATATATTAATCCCATCGCTGTGGTGGAGAGATGGAAAATCATCATTGAATAAGACTCTTTCATCAACCCAAATATTTTCTAATGCTCCAAGGTCCAGACCAGGCTCCCTTCTGCTTTACACATCTGCTTCTCTCTTTGAACCTTGACATTAATCTGAAGGTTGCATGCAGCTGCAGAGTTCTAAGTAATTAGTTCTTTCCATTATATATTAAAACTGATAGAAAAGAGTTGAAAATTACTCAGAACTGGAATTTGCATAAACTCTGGGAAGTTTGGAGACTTTTCCAAACTTCAGATCAGTCCTCTGGAAATCTTGCACAATTTCCAGCCTCTTTCTGGAATCCCTTACATTTCATGTCTCTTAGAGAATTTTTCCTTTAGTCTATTTCCCTGCATTTTTGTACTTAATTGCTGGCAGCTTCTTATGATCCTCTCTGGGACATTTCAAAGATGATTAGCTTGAAGGAGGTGACCCTGAGCTCTGATGCTAGCAAAGCCATAGCCAGGTTTTCTATATCCAACAATGAGCGTTTTGACTGCATTTTCTTCAGAGCTTTAAGCATTTGGGGATATCCCTGTAACAGCATGTTTAAAGTTATCTCCCAAGAAGAGATGAAATCTATCAGCTTATTTATCCACCCACCAGTCATCCACCCATCATTGCTCTTAGCACTATGATTCATGCATAAAGATTTTCTAACTTAGAGATATAGTCATACCTAGAGAGAGTTCCACAGACCCCATATGAAAATGTCTCCGGCTATTTTTATTTAAGTTCAATGTTTTGTGCCCACAGAAGGGAAGAAAAGTCCAAGAAAGAGGTGAAGTAAAATCTTCACAGCCAGAGGAAACAAAAGGTGGACCAGGGGGAAATAAGAATCTAGGATGGAGAATGTTGTAAGCAAACTACCACATTCCTTTTCAGTCAGTGCAAGCCAGCGAGAATTTGCCCAGAAATACCACCCATGGGCCATCATTTCCCAAATGTACACAGTTTGCAGAGGAAACTTCTACTTTTCAGAAGCTTTCCCACTTAATTTGTAGGTGATGAAAAGATATCACATGGTTTGCTTGTTAATTTTTGCAGAGATCACCCTTATAAAAAGGGAGTGAGTGACTGAACCAACAGCAAAACATTGAGCAAATGGGATTTTTCAGTTGTACTTGTGCAGATGAGTGACACTGGGCTCCTTTCCTATCTCCTGCATTCTGTCTTTATTGGGAATAGGTTAGGCCCCATTGATGGTTGTTATGGCTTGGAGATTTGGGTTATATAACTATGTATAAATCCACTGTATCTAAACATCTCCTTATTTTACAAAACCAAATTTCACAAGCATCCAAAAACCCTTCCAGTAATCTTAAATCTAGTAGGAAAGTATGTTGTTTTTATTGTTCTGCTCTGTGCTCCATGTGGGTGTGCTGGCAGTGAGCCTGAGGGGAAGAGCAAGCACGCCATTTAACCAGTGTTTCTTGGCTTTTTCTCTTCTTTGACTTCCGGTACTCTGTAGTGACCTGGCTTGCCCCCTACTTCCTGGGCCTTGGATGCCACTGCTGCCGTCCTGGACTATACAGAATCGGAAGCTTTTAGGCACTGGTCTTGAGTCTTATTTTATCTCAACTCCTTTCTTCCCACTGTGTAAGAGTGTGTGTGTGTGTGTGTGTGTGTGTGTGTGTGTGTGTGTGTGTGTGTGGTGGTGGTGGTGCTATCCTCAGGAAAGCTGTCCACCTTCTTTCAGATATGATCGGTCTCTCTTCAATGACCTGGAATTCATTCGTCAGTACAAACTGGCTATCAGTATGTTCCACTCTCCAGAGCTGGATTACAGGGGGCAGGGCACCAATCCCAAAGTTTTTCAAAAATTGGGGGTTCCAGCTCAGGTCTTCATGAAAGTTGGTGAATATTTTACAGACAAGACTATCTTCCTAGCCCTTTGCTTCATATTTTTAATGCAGTAACAATATTTATTCTCACAGATCTCAGATTTACACTTCAAGATCAGATCTCTATCTTGGATTCAGTATCATATCTAAATGGCATTTTCAATGTTTTGCTGGGTTGGGTGGAACCACACGGATGCTCCACTGCTAAGCTGTAGTCTAGATGCAGTTGGAATAATAACCTTTCTGTTTCAGGTCAGGATGCTGCCTTGAACTCTGGTTTTCAGACCCATTCCTTCTTTGTGCTTCTGCAAGGCCCCCACTGTTCTCCCTGAGTCTGAACAGGTTTCATCAGTATAGTACTTAGTAATTTCTTGATATAGCCTTAAAAACAGTCAACAACTCCCATGTTTTCTCCCTCAGAATACTATCAGTAGGTCTAAAACAGAGTTTTCTATGGAACTGGAGTGGTGCCACAATCAAATCATCAGCTATAGCATCAGGTTTGTGACAGCTGGGAGCCAAAGGGCCTATGGAGACAGTTGTCTAGACAGGAAAGAAAGATACTGAGGAAATGATCACTTGTATTATATAATTTTGAAAAAATACAATAAAATTGTTACCTGCAAAATATATGAAATAGATAATGATGCTGATGAACATGTAGCTCTTTCTTACTAAGGATACTTCCAGGAAAGTTTTGTATAGACAATAATTTCCTTTTTAGGTGAGCAAGATAAAATAAAAGAAGAGCCCAGCTTAACCTACAAACAGCATCAAACAGCTCAGTTTTCAACATAATTTTAGAGAACATTTAAAGGAATACAGACTCAGAAATAAAGTATTTTTCACTCACGAAAAAAAAAAAGTTTAGACAGAAATAGCTTTGGGGCAGAGACCAAATCTGGGGCTCTACTAGGATGACATGGTGTCAGATCTCAGCATTGATTTAAGAATCTTTTTTAAGACTTCAGAGAGATTTCCAGGTGTAACTATGTAGGACTCATGAGAATCAAAAGACCCAAGCTTATAAACCATAGATCCTTTAAGTAAAAGGAATTTTAGGAATTAAAGCAATGTTTCTCTGCAGCCTTCCCAGATACCCAAGACAGAGAAGGTTCCAGGAAAGAAATATGAATCTTATTTATTTGTAAGAGAATCAACTATTTGTTGATGAATGAGAAGAAACACACACATTTAAGAAACCATATCTGCTAAGTGTGTGTGTGTGTGTGTGTAGAAAGAAAGAAAGGTAAGTGGTGCTTGAGTCTTCTAAATGCACATAAGAAAGAAAAAAACAGAAAATTAAGGGGTAAAAAGTTTAGAAGATATAACTAAAAGGGGGCTGGAGAGATGACTCAGTGGTTAAGAGTACTGACTGCTCTTCTAGAAGACCAGTGTTCAATTCCCAGCACCCATAAGGAAGATCACAACTGTCTGTAGTTCCAATTCCCAGTTCCAGGCAAACACTAAGACAAATAAACAAATAAAAAAAATTTTAAAAAAGAAACAACCCACTGAAGATAGTCAGTAGCCTTGCAGAATAGTTCTCATAATTTCCTTAATCTATACAGTGGCTACAATTGCTGGCATAAGCAGCTTCCATGTCCTTCATTTGAAATTCAAGATGCCATCACTTGAGTACCACCAGTCTAGGGTAGCCCACTTTCCTAGTTATGGAAAGGGCTATGACTCTGCCTTCCACAAGGACCTTCCCTTGCTCATCTAAGCCCTCAATTAGGCAATTCCTCCAGCCAAGTTTAAACAATCAGCTAAACAGTTTTAGAACCTGAACCTATAAGGCAAAAGGCCTCAGAGTTATAGGATATGGCTGTTAATTGACTATATATGACTAAAGCTAGCCTATTGTCAATCCCATTCAATCAATACACACCTCATGTAACTGCTCTGACTACCCAACAGAAACTGAGATACTTAGAATTTCCCATGTCCCCATATAAAAGGGCTTGTGTACCTTTGTCCCAAGTAGTTATTGCCACTTTGTGTGAATGACTGTCCCCTGCATGCTGGCTATTTCAGCAGAATAAACATTCTTTATGTTTGCACACTATTTGAGTCTTCAGTCCTTTAGTGATCCTTGGACACAGTTATAATTTTTGCAGTAACTGTGACCTCTCTCTTGGGCTGACTTTACTGAGTACCACAGCTTTCATCGGTGGATATATCTTATTAGTGACATTTCTAATATCTTGGGGTCTCCATAGTAACTCAGACTTCACCTTCGCTGCTTCATATAGTCTATCAGAACTTCCATGGAACTTAGAACCTGTGTAGTTGTTGCATATGCTGCCTAATTTCATGAGGTTTCGGAGACTTTAGTACAAGCTTCCATGACATTCTCAAATTTTGAAAATTTCAGGTCTGCTGATCCAGTACCATTTTTGTAATGTATGACAATAAGTTTGCAAGCAGCCTGAACTGTACCCTGGCCTTCTTGAACCAGGGCTCTAGCAGCCCCTTTGCACCTTCAGCACTGAAGCTGGGAAAATACTTCCTTAGATGTCTGTTTTCTAGTAGGATGTGATGAAAGCTGTTTTTAGGTGCTTTCTTTTCAAAGGAAGTCATGCTGTCATGCTCTTGCAAAGGGTTAGTGATCACTGTATGACTCTGCCTCTTTTCAATGAAGTACTATAGGTTTCCCATGCTTATTCAACTCTACCATGTGGGTCCTGATATCTCAGGGAAAGTCTAAGATTGTTTTTTTAAAAGTTAGTCTGGTTGACAATTACAGATGCCCTGTGTGCATCCACCTTATCCGCAACTTTAAACTCTCTCAGGCTTCTTTCCTTGCTAAACTGTGATTTTCTATTCTGTTGTCCTTCTTGCTGTAAATCTGAGTAATGATAGTTGAAACTTCCTCCACCAAACAATTTACAGGACTCATGACTCAAACCTCACTCAAGTCTACAGAACACAGATCTTCACCAAAATTTAACATAAATGGCCTCTAGTCCCATTCCAAATAAAACCATTATTTACTTCTGAAATCTTATGAACACAGTCTGTACACTTTCCTATCTGTGTTCTGGTCTCTGGTGATTTATTCAGAATGCCGCCATTATGTCCTGCTTAGGTTGTCTGGAGCTGCAAACTCCTTCAGATTTTTCCATAAATCACTTCCCAAAATTTAGTTAGTTCATAGTCATATTTATCACAATCTCTTCATGGGACCAGTTTTTAATATACATTTCTTTCTCCATCACTGTGACCTGACAGAAGCAACTTAAAAAAAGAAGGCCTATTAGAATGCTCAGCTTGATGGTGCTAGTTGGTACAATGAAGAATCACGGTAGATAATTTCAGCTTTGTGGGGCAGAAGCCCGGGACTCACTAATCACAGAAAAGACAACATTGAGTGAAGGTGAGCTATAAACCTCAAGTCCCACACACAGCAGTGATAGCTCTTCTCCAGTTAAGATCCTGTTAAGATAGCTTAATTGATTTACCATCTAGGGATCTCTTTACCTAAAACATATTTTAAAAGTTACTACAACTTCATATATTTTGATATTATTGTAGAAACAATTACTTTTTCTTTGATTTAATTATTTCAAATAAAAATACAGTTACTTTCATGCAATATATTATAATGACAGTTTCCCCTTACTCATTTACCTCCAGATTTTTCCCATTTTGACAACCTTCCAGCTCAGCACCTTAATTTCTTTCTCTCTCATCTAAAAAACAGACATGAAAATGAAAAAGACAAGTAAGAATAAAACTAAATGAAAATACAAACAGAAGGAATGAAAAAAAAAAAAGAAACACACACTCAAACCAATCTCTCAAACAAAAACATAGAAACTCAAAGTTGAAAACCATAATATACAAGCAAAAGCCAGTTAAGAGAGAGGGAATTCCTTGAAAAACAATATGAGAAAAAAAATTCAAAAACACCTTTGAATTCATTTTTTGTTGGCCATCTACTGCTAGGTATGGGACCTGACATTAAATGTGATTTGTATGCCCAGGGATATTCCCTTAGAGAAATCATGTTTTCCTTTGCAAGTTGTTGTTAATTGATGATAGCTTCTTGGCTAGGGATTGGAAATTGTGTCTATTTCCCCATCTCAATTCTGGAACAGCATCTGGACCTGAGTAAGTCCATGCTTATTGCCACAATCTCCATGAATCCATATGTGTATCAGCTCCGTTGTGTCTGAAAGACACTGGTTTTTTTTGTTGTTCGTTTTTTGTTTTTTGGTTTTTGGTTTTTGCTTTTTTTTTTTTTTTTTTGGTATCATCCATTCCCTCTGGTGCTTCCATTTTTTCTGATTTCTTTTAAGTATACTTCCCTGAGCTCTGGGGAAAATAATTTGATAAATGTATTCAGTTAGGATGATTGTTTTAATGTGTCTCTCACTCTGCATATTATTCAGTTGTAGGTCTTTGTATTAGTTCCCATATACTGCAGAAAAAAATATTTTCTAAAGATGGCTGAGTGAGACATTGATCTGTAGTGGGACTATGTTCTGTTACATTGTAACACCTACTGGTTTAATAAAAGTGCTGATTGGACAAAGGCAGACAAAAATTGTGGGCAGGGCTCTCAGACTAAGAAAACTCTGGGAACAGGAACAGTAGAACAGAACAGACATGCCAGTGAGATGCCAGATGAAATGCCAGCAGACACAGAGGAGAGAAATTGAAATGATGCTGATAAAAGATATCAAGCCACATAGATGAACAAGATAAAAATCATAGGTTAGTTTAGGAGTAAAGAGCTAGCTAGTTATATGCCTGGTTCCTAGGTCAATCAGCATAAAATTAATACATGATTTGTGTAATTATTTGGGAGTGTGGGTCTAGATGATGGGGCTAGTCTGGACCAGAAACTTATTACTACAAATGGCATACCAATGTAGGTAAAATATACCCACAGAAAACTTAAAGACAATCTACAGCACAGAAACCCAAAAGCAGCTTCTGGGTTGTGTCTCTCAAGTTGGCCCATGGTAAAGAGACTGAGTGGTGTATGGAATTGAATTACAAAATGGCAATTTTGATGCATGCAGCTTAAGCTGTAACACGGCTGGTATCTGAGCCTCAATGTAAGCAAGGAGCTATATATGGTAGACTTAAGGTTTTTGTTTATAAGGACAGAAAGGGAACAGAGTCATAAGTGGCTTCTTAGTGGTAGTGTTTCTTAGATCAGCTCTGTTTGATGGAGGAAAGCAGAGGCTTGGCTTTTTTAAGAGAGGCTTCCTGATTCAGCCTTAAAGGAAAAATACTTGTGAGTCTTTAAGAGGCTCTCCTGCCAAATTTTTAAATGGAGTTCATGAGCAGCAGATGGCAGTGCTTTACTTGGTGATTATATGGACCTAAAATTCCTCAGAGTGGTAATTGTGAGTTCTACCAGTACTTCTGCTAAAAAACTCAATTCTATGAAGCTAGATTAGGAGCTGGGTGGGGCTGGCCAGCCACTCTAGTGAAGCCTTTAATCCTTAGCCACACCTTGTCAGGTTAAAGGTGTGGTCAGAAACAGAGAGAAATAGAGGGAACTGGGTAGAGTCAGACACTGTAGTCAAACAAAGGTATGGTCAGACAGTAAAGGCAGATTTTTAAAAAAAATTTAATTGGCTTAGAGTATGTTTAAAAATATACATAAGTTTAAAAGAGAAAAGAAAAAAAAGGATAGAGAAAGTCCTTAAAAAAGAAATAGAGTAAAAATAACATAAGCCAAATAAGATGGAAAATACAAAGAGTGTCTGGATACTGTATGTTGTTGTCTCATCTTTAAGCATTTTGACTAAAAATGAAGTAGTAAAAGCTGCTAAAAGCCATTTGAATATAAATGCTGCTGAATTAATCCTACCTATATATTTTATAAATAAGTTGATTTTAAAATTGAAATTAAAAGATATGCTACTTTGGAGAACAGGTTTTCTTTTTATTTCCACAGAAAATGAGTGGCTGTGGATTTATTCCTGGTTAAAGAAAATGACGTTTGATTGAGGAGGACCCCCCTGAAAAGTCTCCAATGAAAACAGATGGCCGAGATAATTAAACATTTCCGAGCACTTCTACTGCAGTTTTCTCTGAGCTCTGCATCCAAAGCAACTTCAAGGATACTGGTTGAGATGACTCAGCCTTACAGATTACTCAACTAAAGACTTTTCCATAATCCTAAATTTTTATTTGGGTCCCCATTGCCAGCACCCCTATTCAGCAGGAAGTAGCTTAGAGAACTATACCAAGGCTCCCCAAAAATGGATTATGGATGTCATCTTAGTTTACAGTGTTGGTTACAAGTTGTTATAGATAATGGAGAAAAAATTATACAAAAGAAATTAGATTTGAGGTTCTTGTTTTAAAAACAAAAAAAGGGATATGTAGTGGGGCTATGTTCTGTTACATTGCAAATAATTATCCCTGCCTACTGGTTTAATAAAAAACACTAATTTGCCAAAGGCAGACAGGAACTGTGGCTGGGGCTACCAGATTAAGAAAACTCTGAGAACAGCAAGAGCAAAGCAGAGATGCCAGAGAGATCCCAGTGAGATGCCAGATGAGATGCTAGCAGATATAGAGGAAAGAAGTTGAAATGCTGCTGATAAAAGGTACTGAGCCAGGTAGCTGAACAAAATAGGAATCATGGGTTAGTTTAAGAGTAAAGAATTAGCAAGTTATATGTCTGCAACCTAGGTTAATCAGCATAAAACTAATATAATCATTAATGTGTTTCTGTGTGACTGTGGGTCTGTGGGTCTGGACCTCAGGACAGACAAGCCAGAAACTTTATACTACACTGATCTATGGCATAGGAGAATGTCATTAGGAGCCATTTTACTGCTGTGTTCACATAGTAGTAGTATAATAATATTTTGTTTTCCCTTTGGTCAGTTGCCTCTCTAGTTTCAGCTTCTTGGCTACTGAAGCAGTGTCAGGCTTGTGTTTCATCTCAGGAGATGGGTCTTAAATCCAATCAAATAATGGTACGTTGTTCCCACAATATTTATGCCACTATTGTACCAGTGTATCATGTAAGAAAGACATTGTTGTAGATCAATGGGTCATAGCAGGATTAGTGTTTACCTTTCTTCTCTGATAATGTCAGAGTACATTCCATTTTTATGATTATTAGTCACTATAAGAGAAGGCTCTAGTTAGGTACCAGTTCAAAATCTCCATGTTCATATTCTCCATGTAAATATTGTATTAAGAAATAGGGCCTTACCATACATTTATGAAGCACAACGAATAGACCTGTCAATTGCTTGAATTGCTTGGAGGTTTCCATGGGGTCCATTTGACTAATAACTCAACTAGATATAACCTACTTCTGGGATTAAGAGTTTCACTTGGTGGCAGAGATGTCTAGTTGAAGATTTTTTTCCCCATTTGCAGGCCGATTTTTCTGTCCCATTTATGAGTTCCCAAATTCACAACATAGAGACTTAGTATTAATTATAAAACATTGTCTGATAGCTTAGGTTTGTTACTAAGTAGCTCTTGTAACTTAAATGAAGTCATATTTTTATTGATACTCATTCTACCATGTAAATTTTATATCTTTTCAATTCTGTATGTGTGTTTAATACATTCAGTACCTGGTTGGCTTCTCTGCCCTTCTTACCAGCATTCCATCTTCCCCCCAAATCCTACCTAGATGTCTAGCTTTTTACTAAACCAATAATATTAACATAACTTCACACAGCATAAAAGAATATTACATAACATTTCTACCTTTTGTGTAAATAAATAAGAAAGGCTTTAACTCTAACATAATAAAACTATAAGCAGTAAAAACAATAATCAGGTCAGAATTACATTTACAATGTCTAGTCCATTTGCATTTGGCATATCTGGAGAAAATACTCCATTATTTATCTTGTCTTGGTAAGTTAAAAGCTTTGCACCTAATTTATCTTCTATCATATCTAAGTAATACTATGACAATTCCATCAAAGTCACCAGAAGGATATTATATTACCTTTGTAAACAGGAAGTGTAAAGCAACTTTCAAAGCTAAAAGAAATGACAGAAACAGCTGGAAATGACAAAACTGAAGAATCAGCAGAAACAGTTATCCAAGGCTCTTCTGCAACATGGAAGCATACATTTCCTGCTTACAGGCCTACCATATCTTACAGACTTTTCTGTGAAGCAGGAATTTTAGAAGGACTGTCATACTCTGTTTTGCCATATTCAGCAATCACATTTTTTGTGTCTTCCTGGTCCAGTTGGGACAGCATACTGTCAGCAGTCAAAGAAACTGCAAAGGTAATTTCTTGCCTGAATGGTTAGCTATTGCCATAATGAAAACAAACTTTATATGGAGGTTTTTTAATGTTCATCATCCATTTTTGAAATAAAATATTACTGTCATGAAGAAAAAGTTCTCACTGTCATGAAAATCTGTTACTAAAACATTTAAATGCTATATTCTGTAGGTTTTTGAAGTGTTTGAAGATTACCTGCCTATCTAAAATATATCTCTATAACTTTAAAAATATACCTAAAATGAATACAAATTGGATAGTTATAGATTACTATCAACCTGTGTTTATTATTCTAAATAGCTTTTAAAGACTAAAATGTTACTTAACAGTTTTAAATGAGTTGTATAGATATAATACCTTAAACAAAAATAAAAACATGTAGTGGGAAATCATGTGAATGGACCGCATCAGAAAGCCGGAGACAAAAGGGGCACAGTAGACTGGAAAGGATCTCAGAAGTAGACCTCCGAGGGAGAGGACCAGGACAGGAAGCTGGCATTCTCTCATCAGAGTTCCAGACCGGTTGCGCGGGTTTTCAGACAGATGATGGACAGATGATGCGGCTTCCAGCAGTAGGCGGTGCCCGGCCGGCTGTGGGAGAGGTCAGCGGTGTGGCACATTGCAACTTTATCCCTTAACCTTCTCTTAAAACCTTCTCTGTTTTATAAATGATTCTCACAAAATAAACCTCACTTAAAACATATCTCCTGCCGGGTTTTTACCGTGATAATTGGTGCCTGAATGAGGGGCTGGTTTCACGGAAACCACGTGGCTCCCCGCCCGTGGACCCAGCCTGTCTGAGCAGCCAGTTTGGCTTCACATCTGCACACAGATCTCTGCGCAGCCAAGAGCATCCTGAGACACAGATTGAACCATTGCAGTGAGACGCACAGGTAAGATTTTTTGGAGGAGACAAAGATGAGTTGGAGAATTCCTTACGGCACATCTGCTGTGGCACAACTGCAACACCTGCTGACCGTAAGTCCTCATTACATCTGAGTAAGGCAATTTTTTTTTTCTAAAATGTCCGACCAGATAAATGTTCACAATTTTACTCACTTTTTCACAATGGTGATAGAGGATTATTTCCAGGATTACGCATTTGGAGGTTATCTCCACCCAGGAGTCCTTTTGCTTTTTTGTGTGATAATATACTTCATACCTACCTATTTTAAGGGATCTCAACATAGAGAGTATGAGGCTAAGATGTCTGGCATGGATGAACGTATTAAGACACTCCAGAAACTCATTGTTTCCATAGAAGAGAGGTCTACTTTGATCACAGAGGAATTTAGAGCTCATATTGATGTAAATTTTAGGAAATTAGATGAAAAATTTAAAAAAATGGATGAAAATTTTAGGATAATGGATGGAAACTAGGAAATTTGAACAGAAGATAGTGGAAAGGGTAGATGTGGAGACTGGGAGGATGTTCCACTCTATGAAATTATTGGAGAGATCATTTATAGAAGACTTTAAAACACTGGAAAAGACCATTAACACTAGGTTGCAAGATCATGAGGCTCGCTTGGAGATTTTAGAAAAGGATTTTGAGGCAACACCTGCTCAAGATACCCAGAGCCCCCTCTTAAACGGTGCTACTGCAGGGAAGGTTCTTTACCTAGAGTGGTTACCATGAGGAGACTACCCCCCATTCCTCCAAATCTATTCCCAGTTGTGACAGAGGCCAAAAAACCACAACCACATGGAAGAGCTTCTGACAATGTGGGATACAATTATGAACCTATACTCATGAAGGATTTAAAATCAATAAAGGAAGCCATAGTGAACTATGGTGTACAATCATCTTTTGTGAGGCAATACTTGAACTCATGGTCAGCACAGAATCGAGTAATTCCTGATGACTGCAAGAATTTGGTGACTGCAGTGTTGAACGATGACCAAAACTTGCAGTGGAGGAATTGGTTTAGAGAAGAGGCTAAAGCCTTGGAATCTCGAGATCAAACTGGGAATGTTACCATCTCCAAGGACCAAATCCTTGGGGAAGGCCAGTTGGCTGATTTATCAGTTCAGGCTACTTATAATGACCATGCTCTGTTGCTGTGCCGTACTGCTGCCTTAAATGCTTGGGAAAAGATTTTGGACCCAGGACAGAGAATTGAGTCATACACCCAGATTAAACAAGGTCCAACGGAGCCTTATACAGACTTTTTACAGAGGTTGACTCAGGCTGTAAATAGAGCAGTGTCGGATTGAGAAGTTAGGAAACAATTGATACTCTCTTTGGCCTTCGAAAATGCTAATATGACATGTAAAAAATTGATCATGCCATTAAAGATCAGGGGTGCACCCATAGATGAATGGATTCAATTTGCACTTAATGCTGAATATCTACACCATGATGAAGATAATTGGGTAGGTCAAGCCATTGCTAATGCTAAGATGAGAAATCAAGGCATTATTTGCTTCAATTGTGGTAAGCCAGGCCATATAAAGAGAAATTGTAGACAAAGCATACATGGGAACTTTTCCAATCACAGGAGTGACTTAAACAGAAAGCCACTACCTCCTGGACTATGTAGGAGATGTAACAAAGGCAGACATTGGA